>CAMPDV010001992.1:0-105835 GCA_946699065.1 Loxodes magnus | reverse complement strand
TATAAATTAATTAATTACTTTCTTTAAACTCACTTTTCTCTCATCTTTTACTCCTTTTCATTCACTTCAAAACAGAAAAATTGCTTATATAGTTTCTCTTTCTAAACACCATCACTCGCACTTTTTACCTCCTTTTATTAAATTAAAGTTATCACTTTCTTTAAACTCACTTTTCTCCTCATCTTTTACTCCTTTTCATTCACTTCAAAAACAGAAAAATTGCTTTATAGTTTCTCTTTCTAAACACCATCATTCGCACTTTTTTACTCACTTTTATTAAATTAAAGTTATCACTTTCTTTAAACTCACTTTTCTCCTCATCTTTTACTCCTTTTCATTCACTTTCAAAAACAGAAAAAATTGCTCAATACTTTCTCTTTCTAAACACCCATAACTCGCTTTTACTCACTTTTATTAAATTAAAGTTATCACTTTCTTTAAACTCACTTTTCTCCTCATCTTTTACTCCTTTTCATTCACTTCAAAAACAGAAAAATTGCTCAATACTTTCTCTTTCTAACACACACCCATAACTCTCACTTTTTACTCACTTTTATTAAATTAAAGTTATCACTTTCTTTAAACTCACTTTTCTCCTCATCTTTTACTCCTTTTCATTCACTTCAAAAACAGAAAAATTGCTCAATACTTTCTCTTTCTAACACACCATCATTCGCACTTTTTACTCACTTTTATTAAATTAAAGTTATCACTTTCTTTAAACTCACTTTTCTCCTCATCTTTTACTCCTTTTCATTCACTTCAAAAACAGAAAAATTGCTTTATACTTTCTCTTTCTAAACACCATCACTCGCACTTTTTACTCACTTTTATTAAATTAAAGTTATCACTTTCTTTAAACTCACTTTTCTCCCTCATCTTTTACTCCTTTTCATTCACTTCAAAAACAGAAAAATTGCTTTATAGTTTCTCTTTCTAAACACCATAACTCTCACTTTTTACTCACTTTTATTAAATTAAAGTTATCACTTTCTTTAAACTCACTTTTCTCCTCATCTTTTACTCCTTTTCATTCACTTCAAAAACAGAAAAATTGCTTTATAGTTTCTCTTTCTAACACACCATCACTCGCACTTTTTACTCACTTTTATTAAATTAAAGTTATCACTTTCTTTAAACTCACTTTTCTCCTCATCTTTTACTCCTTTTCATTCACTTCAAAAACAGAAAAATTGCTTTATACTTTCTCTTTCTAAACACCATCACTCGCACTTTTTACTCACTTTTATTAAATTAAAGTTATCACTTTCTTTAAACTCACTTTTCTCCTCATCTTTTACTCCTTTTTCATTCACTTCAAAAACAGAAAAATTGCTTATAGTTTCTCTTTCTAAACACCCATCATTCGCACTTTTTACTCACTTTTATTAAATTAAAGTTATCACTTTCTTTAAAACTCACTTTTCTCCTCATCTTTTACTCCTTTTCATTCACTTCAAAAACAGAAAAATTGCTTTATACTTTCTCTTTCTAAACACCATCACTCGCACTTTTTACTCACTTTTATTAAATTAAAGTTATCACTTTCTTTAAACTCACTTTTCTCCTCATCTTTTACTCCTTTTCATTCACTTCAAAAACAGAAAAATTGCTTTATAGTTTCTCTTTCTAAACACCATCACTCGTTTTTACTCACTTTAATTAAATTAAAGTTATCACTTTCTTTAAACTCACTTTTCTCCTCATCTTTTACTCCTTTTCATTCACTTCAAAAACAGAAAAATTGCTTTATACTTTCTCTTTCTAAACACCATCACTCGCACTTTTTACTCACTTTTATTAAATTAAAAGTTATCACTTTCTTTAAACTCACTTTTCTCCTCATCTTTTACTCCTTTTCATTCACTTCAAAAACAGAAAAATTGCTTTATACTTTCTCTTTCTAAACATTATCACTCGAACTTTTTACTCACTTTTATTAAATTAATTAATTACTTTCTTTAAACTCACTTTTCTCCTCATCTTTTACTCCTTTTCATTCACTTCAAAAACAGAAAAATTGCTTTATACTTTCTCTTTCTAAACACCATCACTCGCACTTTTTACTCACTTTTATTAAATTAAAGTTATCACTTTCTTTAAACTCACTTTCTCCTCATCTTTTACTCCTTTTTCATTCACTTCAAAAACAGAAAAATTGCTTTATACTTTCTCTTTCTAAACACCATCACTCGCACTTTTTACTCACTTTTATTAAATTAAAGTTATCACTTTCTTTAAACTCACTTTTCTCCTCATCTTTTGCTCTCTTTCATTCACTTCAAAAACAGATAAATTGCTCAATACTTTCTCTTTCTAAACACCATCACTCGCACTTTTTACTCACTTTTATTAAATTAAAGTTATCACTTTCTTTAAACTCACTTTTCTCCTCATCTTTTACTCCTTTTCATTCACTTCAAAAACAGAAAAATTGCTTTATACTTTCTCTTTCTAACACACCCCATCACTCGCACTTTTTACTCACTTTTATTAAATTAAATAATTACTTTCTTAAACTCACTTTTCTCCTCATCTTTTGCTCTCTTTTCATTCACTTCAAAACAGATAAATTGCTCAATACTTTCTCTTTCTAAACACCATCACTCGCACTTTTTTACTCACTTTTATTAAATTAAAGTTATCACTTTCTTTAAAACTCACTTTTCTCCTCATCTTTTACTCCTTTCATTAACTTCAAAAAACAGAAAAATGTCTCAATACTTTCTCTTTCTAAACACCATCACTCGCACTTTTTACTCACTTTTATTAAATTAAAGTTATCACTTTCTTTAAACTCACTTTTCTCCTCATCTTTTGCTCTCTTTCATTCACTTCAAAAACAGATAAATTGCTCAATACTTTTCTCTTTCTAAACACCATCACTCGCACTTTTTACTCACTTTTATTAAATTAAAGTTATCACTTTCTTTAAACTCACTTTTCTCCTCATCTTTTACTCCTTTTCATTCACTTCAAAAACAGAAAAATTGCTTTATAGTTTCTCTTTCTAACACACCATCACTCGCACTTTTTACTCACTTTTATTAAATTAATTAATTACTTTCTTTAAACTCACTTTTCTCCTCATCTTTTACTCCTTGTCATTCACTTCAAAAACAGAAAAATTGCTTTATAGTTTCTCTTTCTAAACACCATCATTCGCACTTTTTACTGATTTTTATTAAATTAAAGTTATCACTTTCTTTAAACTCACTTTTCTCCTCATCTTTTACTCCTTTTCATTCACTTCAAAAACAGAAAAATTGCTTTATAGTTTCTCTTTCTAAACACCATCATTCGCACTTTTTACTCACTTTTATTAAAATAATTAATTACTTTCTTTAAACTCACTTTTCTCCTCATCTTTTACTCCTTTTCATTCACATCAAAAACAGAAAAATTGCTCAATACTCTCTCTTTCTAAACACCATCACTCGCACTTTTTACTCACTTTTATTAAATTAAAGTTATCACTTTCTTTAAACTCACTTTTCTCCTCATCTTTTACTCCTTTTCATTCACTTCAAAAACAGAAAAATTGCTCAATACTTTCTCTTTCTAAAACACCATCACTCGCACTTTTTACTCACTTTTATTAAATTAAAGTTATCACTTTCTTTAAACTCACTTTTCTCCTCATCTTTTACCTCCTTTTCATTCACTTCAAAACAGAAAAATTGCTTTATAGTTTCTCTTTCTAAACACCATCATTCGCACTTTTTACTCACTTTTATTAAATTAAAGTTATCACTTTCTTTAAACTCACTTTTCTCCTCATCTTTTACTCCTTTTCATTCACTTCAAAAACAGAAAAATTGCTTTATAGTTTCTCTTTCTAAACACCATAACTCTCACTTTTTACTGATTTTTATTAAATTAAAGTTATCACTTTCTTTAAACTCACTTTTCTCCTCATCTTTTACTCCTTTTCATTCACTTAAAAAACAGAAAATTGCTTTATACTTCTCTTTTCTAAACACCCATCACTCGCACTTTTTACTCACTTTTATTAAATTAAAGTTATCACTTTCTTTAAACTCACTTTTCTCCTCATCTTTTACTCCTTTTCATTCACTTCAAAAACAGAAAAATTGCTTTATAGTTTCTCTTTCTAAACATTATCACTCGCACTTTTTACTCACTTTTATTAAATTAAAGTTATCACTTTCTTTAAACTCACTTTTCTCCTCATCTTTTACTCCTTTTCATTCACATCAAAAACAGAAAAATTGCTTTATAGTTTCTCTTTCTAAACACCATCACTCGCACTTTTTACTCACTTTTATTAAATTAAAGTTATCACTTTCTTTAAACTCACTTTTCTCCTCATCTTTTACTCCTTTTCATTCACATCAAAAACAGAAAAATTGCTCAATACTTTCTCTTTCTAAACACCATCACTCGCACTTTTTACTCACTTTTATTAAATTAAAGTTATCACTTTCTTTAAACTCACTTCTCTCCTCATCTTTTACTCATTTCATTCACTTCAAAAACAGAAAAATTGCTCAATGCTTTCTCTTTCTAAACACCATCACTCGCACTTTTTACTCACTTTTATTAAATTAAAGTTATCACTTTCTTTAAACTCACTTCTCTCCTCATCTTTTACTCCATTTCATTCACATCAAAAACAGAAAAATTGCTCAATACTTTCTCTTTCTAAACACCATAACTCTCACTTTTTACTCACTTTTATTAAATTAAAGTTATCACTTTTTTTTAAACTCACTTTTCTCCTCATCTTTTACTCCTTTTCATTCACATCAAAAACAGAAAAATTGCTCAATACTTTCTCTTTCTAAACACCATAACTCGCACTTTTTACTCACTTTTATTAAATTAAAGTTATCACTTTCTTTAAACTCACTTCTCTCCTCATCTTTTACTCCATTTCATTCACATCAAAAACAGAAAAATTGCTCAATACTTTCTCTTTCTAAACACCATCACTCGCACTTTTTACTCACTTTTATTAAATTAAAGTTATCACTTTCTTTAAACTCACTTCTCTCCTCATCTTTTACTCCTTTTCATTCACTTCAAAAACAGAAAAATTGCTCAATGCTTTCTCTTTCTAAACAATATCACTCGAACTTTTTACTCACTTTTATTAAATTAAATAATCACTTTCTTTAAACTCACTTTTCACCTCATCTTTTACTCCTTTTCATTCACATCAAAAACAGAAAAATTGCTCAATGCTTTCTCTTTCTAAACACCATCACTCGCACTTTTTACTCACTTTTATTAAATTAAAGTTATCACTTTCTTTAAACTCACTTTTCTCCTCATCTTTTACTCCATTTCATTCACTTCAAAAACAGAAAAATTGCTCAATACTCTCTCTTTCAAAACACCATCACTCGCACTTTTTACTCACTTTTATTAAATTAAATAATCACTTTCTTTAAACTCACTTTTCTCCTCATCTTTTACTCCTTTTCATTCACATCAAAAACAGAAAAATTGCTCAATACTCTCTCTTTCTAACACACCATAACTCGCACTTTTTACTCACTTTTATTAAATTAAAGTTATCACTTTCTTTAAACTCACTTTTTTTCTCATCTTTTACTACTTTTCATTCACATCAAAAACAGAAAAATTGCTCAATACTCTCTCTTTCAAAACACCATAACTCTCACTTTTTACTCACTTTTATTAAATTAAAGTTATCACTTTCTTTAAACTCACTTCTCTCCTCATCTTTTACTCCTTTTCATTCACATCAAAAACAGAAAAATTGCTCAATACTTTCTCTTTCTAAACACCATAACTCTCACTTTTTACTCACTTTTATTAAATTAAATAATCACTTTCTTTAAACTCACTTTTCTCCTCATCTTTTACTCCTTTTCATTCACATCAAAAAACAGAAAAATTGCTCAATGCTTTCTCTTTCAAAACACCATAACTCTCACTTTTTACTCACTTTTATTAAATTAAATAATCACTTTCTTTAAACTCACTTTTCTCCTCATCTTTTACTCCTTTTCATTCACATCAAAAACAGAAAAATTGCTCAATGCTTTCTCTTTCTAAACAATATCACTCGAACTTTTTACTCACTTTTATTAAATTAAATAATCACTTTCTTTAAACTCACTTTTCACCTCATCTTTTACTCCTTTTCATTCACATCAAAAACAGAAAAATTGCTCAATACTTTCTCTTTCTAAACACCATCACTCGCACTTTTTACTCACTTTTATTAAATTAAAGTTATCACTTTCTTTAAACTCACTTTTCTCCTCATCTTTTACTCCTTTTCATTCACATCAAAAACAGAAAAATTGCTCAATGCTTTCTCTTTCTAAACACCATAACTCTCACTTTTTACTCACTTTTATTAAATTAAATAATCACTTTCTTTAAACTCACTTCTCTCCTCATCTTTTACTCCATTTCATTCACATCAAAAACAGAAAAATTGCTCAATACTCTCTCTTTCTAAACACCATAACTCTCACTTTTTACTCACTTTTATTAAATTAAATAATCACTTTCTTTAAACTCACTTCTCTCCTCATCTTTTAATCCTTTTCATTCACATCAAAAACAGAAAAATTGCTCAATGCTTTCTCTTTCTAAACACCATCACTCGCACTTTTTACTCACTTTTATTAAATTAAATAATCACTTTCTTTAAACTCACTTTTCTCCTCATCTTTTACTCCATTTCATTCACATCAAAAACAGAAAAATTGCTCAATGCTTTCTCTTTCTAAACAATATCACTCGAACTTTTTACTCACTTTTATTAAATTAAATAATCACTTTCTTTAAACTCACTTTTCTCCTCATCTTTTACTCCATTTCATTCACATCAAAAACAGAAAAATTGCTCAATGCTTTCTCTTTCTAAACAATATCACTCGCACTTTTTACTCACTTTTATTAAATTAAAGTTATCACTTTCTTTAAACTCACTTTTCTCCTCATCTTTTACTCCATTTCATTCACATCAAAAACAGAAAAATTGCTCAATACTTTCTCTTTCTAAACACCATAACTCTCACTTTTTACTCACTTTTATTAAATTAAATAATCACTTTCTTTAAACTCACTTCTCTCCTCATCTTTTACTCCTTTTCATTCACATCAAAAACAGAAAAATTGCTCAATGCTTTCTCTTTCAAAACACCATAACTCGCACTTTTTACTCACTTTTATTAAATTAAATAATCACTTTCTTTAAACTCACTTTTCACCTCATCTTTTACTCCTTTTCATTCACATCAAAAACAGAAAAATTGCTCAATACTTTCTCTTTCTAAACACCATCACTCGCACTTTTTACTCACTTTTATTAAATTAAAGTTATCACTTTCTTTAAACTCACTTTTCTCCTCATCTTTTACTCCTTTTCATTCACATCAAAAACAGAAAAATTGCTCAATGCTTTCTCTTTCTAAACAATATCACTCGAACTTTTTACTCACTTTTATTAAATTAAATAATCACTTTCTTTAAACTCACTTTTCTCCTCATCTTTTACTCCTTTTCATTCACATCAAAAACAGAAAAATTGCTCAATGCTTTCTCTTTCTAAACAATATCACTCGCACTTTTTACTCACTTTTATTAAATTAAAGTTATCACTTTCTTTAAACTCACTTTTCACCTCATCTTTTACTCCTTTTCATTGACTTCAAAAACAGAAAAATTGCTCAATGCTTTCTCTTTCTAAACACCATCACTCGCACTTTTTACTCATTTTTATTAAATTAAAGTTATCACTTTCTTTAAACTCACTTTTCTCCTCATCTTTTACTCCTTTTCATTCACATCAAAAACAGAAAAAATTGCTCAATGCTTTCTCTTTCTAAACACCATCACTCGTTTTTACTCACTTTTATTAAATTAAATAATCACTTTCTTTAAACTCACTTTTCTCCTCATCTTTTAATCCTTTTCATTCACATCAAAAACAGAAAAATTGCTCAATGCTTTCTCTTTCTAAACACCATCACTCGCACTTTTTACTCACTTTTATTAAATTAAAGTTATCACTTTCTTTAAACTCACTTTTCTCCTCATCTTTTACTCCATTTCATTCACTTCAAAAACAGAAAAATTGCTCAATACTCTCTCTTTCAAAACACCATCACTCGCACTTTTTACTCACTTTTATTAAATTAAAGTTATCACTTTCTTTAAACTCACTTCTCTCCTCATCTTTTACTCCTTTTCATTCACATCAAAAACAGAAAAATTGCTCAATACTCTCTCTTTCTAACACACCATAACTCGCACTTTTTACTCACTTTTATTAAATTAAAGTTATCACTTTCTTTAAACTCACTTTTTTTCTCATCTTTTACTACTTTTCATTCACATCAAAAACAGAAAAATTGCTCAATACTCTCTCTTTCAAAACACCATAACTCTCACTTTTTACTCACTTTTATTAAATTAAAGTTATCACTTTCTTTAAACTCACTTCTCTCCTCATCTTTTACTCCTTTTCATTCACATCAAAAACAGAAAAATTGCTCAATACTTTCTCTTTCTAAACACCATAACTCTCACTTTTTACTCACTTTTATTAAATTAAATAATCACTTTCTTTAAACTCACTTTTCTCCTCATCTTTTACTCCTTTTCATTCACATCAAAAAACAGAAAAATTGCTCAATGCTTTCTCTTTCAAAACACCATAACTCTCACTTTTTACTCACTTTTATTAAATTAAATAATCACTTTCTTTAAACTCACTTTTCACCTCATCTTTTACTCCTTTTCATTCACATCAAAAACAGAAAAATTGCTCAATGCTTTCTCTTTCTAAACAATATCACTCGAACTTTTTACTCACTTTTATTAAATTAAATAATCACTTTCTTTAAACTCACTTTTCACCTCATCTTTTACTCCTTTTCATTCACATCAAAAACAGAAAAATTGCTCAATACTTTCTCTTTCTAAACACCATCACTCGCACTTTTTACTCATTTTTATTAAATTAAAGTTATCACTTTCTTTAAACTCACTTTTCTCCTCATCTTTTACTCCTTTTCATTCACATCAAAAACAGAAAAATTGCTCAATGCTTTCTCTTTCTAAACACCATAACTCTCACTTTTTACTCACTTTTATTAAATTAAATAATCACTTTTTTTAAACTCACTTTTCTCCTCATCTTTTACTCCTTTTCATTCACATCAAAAACAGAAAAATTGCTCAATGCTTTCTCTTTCTAAACAATATCACTCGAACTTTTTACTCACTTTTATTAAATTAAATAATCACTTTCTTTAAACTCACTTTTCACCTCATCTTTTACTCCTTTTCATTCACATCAAAAACAGAAAAATTGCTCAATGCTTTCTCTTTCTAAACACCATCACTCGCACTTTTTACTCATTTTTATTAAATTAAAGTTATCACTTTCTTTAAACTCACTTTTCTCCTCATCTTTTACTCCTTTTCATTCACATCAAAAACAGAAAAATTGCTCAATACTCTCTCTTTCTAAACACCATAACTCTCACTTTTTACTCACTTTTATTAAATTAAATAATCACTTTCTTTAAACTCACTTCTCTCCTCATCTTTTACTCCTTTTCATTCACATCAAAAACAGAAAAATTGCTCAATACTCTCTCTTTCAAAACACCATAACTCTCACTTTTTACTCACTTTTATTAAATTAAATAATCACTTTCTTTAAACTCACTTTTCACCTCATCTTTTACTCCTTTTCATTCACATCAAAAACAGAAAAATTGCTCAATGCTTTCTCTTTCTAAACAATATCACTCGAACTTTTTACTCACTTTTATTAAATTAAATAATCACTTTCTTTAAACTCACTTTTCACCTCATCTTTTACTCCTTTTCATTCACATCAAAAACAGAAAAATTGCTCAATACTTTCTCTTTCAAAACACCATAACTCGCACTTTTTACTCACTTTTATTAAATTAAATAATCACTTTCTTTAAACTCACTTCTCTCCTCATCTTTTACTCCATTTCATTCACATCAAAAAACAGAAAAATTGCTCAATGCTTTCTCTTTCTAAACACCATCACTGGCACTTTTTACTCACTTTTATTAAATTAAAGTTATCACTTTCTTTAAACTCACTTTTCTCCTCATCTTTTACTCCTTTTCATTCACTTCAAAAACAGAAAAATTGCTCAATGCTTTCTCTTTCTAAACAATATCACTCGAACTTTTTACTCACTTTTATTAAATTAAATAATCACTTTCTTTAAACTCACTTTTCACCTCATCTTTTACTCCTTTTCATTCACATCAAAAACAGAAAAATTGCTCAATACTTTCTCTTTCAAAACACCATAACTCGCACTTTTTACTCACTTTTATTAAATTAAATAATCACTTTCTTTAAACTCACTTTTCTCCTCATCTTTTACTCCTTTTCATTCACTTCAAAAACAGAAAAATTGCTTTATACTTTCTCTTTCTAAACACCATCACTGGCACTTTTTACTCACTTTTATTAAATTAAAGTTATCACTTTCTTTAAACTCACTTTTCTCCTCATCTTTTACTCCATTTCATTCACATCAAAAACAGAAAAATTGCTCAATGCTTTCTCTTTCTAAACACCATCACTCGCACTTTTTACTCATTTTTATTAAATTAAAGTTATCACTTTCTTTAAACTCACTTTTCTCCTCATCTTTTACTCCTTTTCATTCACATCAAAAACAGAAAAATTGCTCAATGCTTTCTCTTTCTAAACACCATAACTCTCACTTTTTACTCACTTTTATTAAATTAAATAATCACTTTCTTTAAACTCACTTTTCTCCTCATCTTTTACTCCTTTTCATTCACATCAAAAACAGAAAAATTGCTCAATACTTTCTCTTTCTAAACACCATCACTCGCACTTTTTACTCACTTTTATTAAATTAAAGTTATCACTTTCTTTAAACTCACTTCTCTCCTCATCTTTTACTCCTTTTCATTCACATCAAAAACAGAAAAATTGCTCAATACTTTCTCTTTCTAAACACCATAACTCGCACTTTTTACTCACTTTTATTAAATTAAAGTTATCACTTTCTTTAAACTCACTTTTCTCCTCATCTTTTACTCCTTTTCATTCACATCAAAAACAGAAAAATTGCTCAATACTCTCTCTTTCTAAACACCATAACTCGTTTTTACTCACTTTTATTAAATTAAAGTTATCACTTTCTTTAAACTCACTTTTCTCCTCATCTTTTACTCCTTTTCATTCACATCAAAAACAGAAAAATTGCTGAATGCTTTCTCTTTCTAAACAATATCACTCGTTTTTACTCACTTTTATTAAATTAAATAATCACTTTCTTTAAACTCACTTTTCACCTCATCTTTTACTCCTTTTCATTCACATCAAAAACAGAAAAATTGCTCAATGCTTTCTCTTTCTAAACAATATCACTCGAACTTTTTACTCACTTTTATTAAATTAAAGTTATCACTTTCTTTAAACTCACTTTTCTCCTCATCTTTTACTCCTTTTCATTCACATCAAAAACAGAAAAATTGCTCAATGCTTTCTCTTTCTAAACACCATCACTCGTTTTTACTCACTTTTATTAAATTAAATAATCACTTTCTTTAAACTCACTTCTCTCCTCATCTTTTACTCCTTTTCATTCACATCAAAAACAGAAAAATTGCTCAATACTTTCTCTTTCTAAACACCATAACTCTCACTTTTTACTCACTTTTATTAAATTAAAGTTATCACTTTTTTTAAACTCACTTTTCTCCTCATCTTTTACTCCCTTTCATTCACTTCAAAAACAGAAAAATTGCTCAATACTTTCTCTTTCTAAACACCATCACTCGCACTTTTTACTCACTTTTATTAAATTAAAGTTATCACTTTCTTTAAACTCACTTTTCTCCTCATCTTTTACTCCTTTTCATTCACATCAAAAACAGAAAAATTGCTCAATACTTTCTCTTTCTAAACACCATCACTCGTTTTTACTCACTTTTATTAAATTAAAGTTATCACTTTCTTTAAACTCACTTCTCTCCTCATCTTTTACTCCTTTTCATTCACATCAAAAACAGAAAAATTGCTCAATGCTTTCTCTTTCTAAACAATATCACTCGAACTTTTTACTCACTTTTATTAAATTAAATAATCACTTTCTTTAAACTCACTTCTCTCCTCATCTTTTACTCCATTTCATTCACATCAAAAACAGAAAAATTGCTCAATGCTTTCTCTTTCTAAACACCATCACTCGTTTTTACTCACTTTTATTAAATTAAATAATCACTTTTTTTAAACTCACTTTTCTCCTCATCTTTTACTCCTTTTCATTCACATCAAAAACAGAAAAATTGCTCAATACTTTCTCTTTCTAAACACCATCACTCGTTTTTACTGATTTTTATTAAATTAAAGTTATCACTTTCTTTAAACTCACTTTTTTTCTCATCTTTTACTACTTTTCATTCACATCAAAAACAGAAAAATTGCTCAATGCTTTCTCTTTCTAAACACCATAACTCTCACTTTTTACTCACTTTTATTAACTTAAAGTTATCACTTTCTTTAAACTCACTTCTCTCCTCATCTTTTACTCCTTTTCATTCACATCAAAAACAGAAAAATTGCTCAATACTCTCTCTTTCTAAACACCATAACTCTCACTTTTTACTCACTTTTATTAAATTAAAGTTATCACTTTCTTTAAACTCACTTCTCTCCTCATCTTTTACTCCATTTCATTCACATCAAAAACAGAAAAATTGCTCAATACTTTCTCTTTCTAAACACCATCACTCGTTTTTACTCACTTTTATTAAATTAAATAATCACTTTCTTTAAACTCACTTCTCTCCTCATCTTTTACTCCTTTTCATTCACATCAAAAACAGAAAAATTGCTCAATACTTTCTCTTTCTAAACACCATCACTCGTTTTTACTCACTTTTATTAAATTAAAGTTATCACTTTCTTTAAACTCACTTTTCTCCTCATCTTTTACTCCTTTTCATTCACATCAAAAACAGAAAAATTGCTCAATACTCTCTCTTTCTAAACACCATAACTCTCACTTTTTACTCACTTTTATTAAATTAAATAATCACTTTCTTTAAACTCACTTTTCTCCTCATCTTTTACTCCTTTTCATTCACATCAAAAACAGAAAAATTGCTCAATACTTTCTCTTTCTAAACACCATCACTCGCACTTTTTACTCACTTTTATTAAATTAAATAATCACTTTTTTTAAACTCACTTTTCTCCTCATCTTTTACTCCTTTTCATTCACATCAAAAACAGAAAAATTGCTCAATACTTTCTCTTTCTAAACACCATCACTCTCACTTTTTACTCACTTTTATTAAATTAAAGTTATCACTTTCTTTAAACTCACTTTTCTCCTCATCTTTTACTCCTTTTCATTCACATCAAAAAACAGAAAAATTGCTCAATACTTTCTCTTTCTAAACACCATCACTCGCACTTTTTACTCACTTTTATTAAATTAAATAATCACTTTCTTTAAACTCACTTCTCTCCTCATCTTTTACTCCTTTTCATTCACATCAAAAACAGAAAAATTGCTCAATACTTTCTCTTTCTAAACACCATAACTCGCACTTTTTACTCACTTTTATTAAATTAAATAATCACTTTTTTTAAACTCACTTTTCTCCTCATCTTTTACTCCTTTTCATTCACATCAAAAACAGAAAAATTGCTCAATACTTTCTCTTTCTAAACACCATAACTCTCACTTTTTACTCACTTTTATTAAATTAAATAATCACTTTCTTTAAACTCACTTTTCTCCTCATCTTTTACTCCTTTTCATTCACATCAAAAACAGAAAAATTGCTCAATACTCTCTCTTTCAAAATACCATAACTCTCACTTTTTACTCACTTTTATTAAATTAAAGTTATCACTTTCTTTAACTCACTTCTCTCCTCATCTTTTACTCCATTTCATTCACATCAAAAACAGAAAAATTGCTCAATGCTTTCTCTTTCTAAACACCATAACTCTCACTTTTTACTCACTTTTATTAAATTAAATAATCACTTTCTTTAAACTCACTTCTCTCCTCATCTTTTACTCCTTTTCATTCACATCAAAAACAGAAAAATTGCTCAATGCTTTCTCTTTCTAAACACCATCACTCGAACTTTTTACTCACTTTTATTAAATTAAATAATCACTTTCTTTAAACTCACTTTTCTCCTCATCTTTTACTCCTTTTCATTCACATCAAAAACAGAAAAATTGCTCAATGCTTTCTCTTTCTAAACACCATCACTCGCACTTTTTACTCACTTTTATTAAATTAAAGTTATCACTTTCTTTAAACTCACTTTTCTCCTCATCTTTTACTACTTTTCATTCACATCGAAAACAGAAAAATTGCTCAATACTTTCTCTTTCTAAACACCATCACTCGTTTTTACTCACTTTTATTAAATTAAATAATCACTTTCTTTAAACTCACTTTTCTCCTCATCTTTTACTCCTTTTCATTCACATCAAAAACAGAAAAATTGCTCAATACTTTCTCTTTCTAAACACCATAACTCTCACTTTTTACTCACTTTTATTAAATTAAATAATCACTTTCTTTAAACTCACTTTTCTCCTCATCTTTTACTCCTTTTCATTCACATCAAAAACAGAAAAATTGCTCAATACTCTCTCTTTCTAAACACCATAACTCTCACTTTTTACTCACTTTTATTAAATTAAAGTTATCACTTTCTTTAAACTCACTTCTCTCCTCATCTTTTACTCCATTTCATTCACATCAAAAACAGAAAAATTGCTCAATGCTTTCTCTTTCTAAACACCATAACTCTCACTTTTTACTCACTTTTATTAAATTAAATAATCACTTTCTTTAAACTCACTTTTCTCCTCATCTTTTACTCCTTTTCATTCACATCAAAAACAGAAAAATTGCTCAATGCTTTCTCTTTCTAAACACCATATCACTCGAACTTTTTACTCACTTTTATTAAATTAAATAATCACTTTCTTTAAACTCACTTTTCTCCTCATCTTTTACTCCTTTTCATTCACATCAAAAACAGAAAAATTGCTCAATGCTTTCTCTTTCTAAACAATATCACTCGAACTTTTTACTCACTTTTATTAAATTAAATAATCACTTTCTTTAAACTCACTTTTCTCCTCATCTTTTACTCCTTTTCATTCACATCAAAAACAGAAAAATTGCTCAATACTTTCTCTTTCTAAACACCATCACTCGCACTTTTTACTCACTTTTATTAAATTAAATAATCACTTTCTTTAAACTCACTTTTCTCCTCATCTTTTACTCCTTTTCATTCACATCAAAAACAGAAAAATTGCTCAATACTTTCTCTTTCTAAACACCATAACTCTCACTTTTTACTCACTTTTATTAAATTAAATAATCACTTTCTTTAAACTCACTTTTCTCCTCATCTTTTACTCCTTTTCATTCACATCAAAAACAGAAAAATTGCTCAATACTCTCTCTTTCAAAACACCATAACTCTCACTTTTTACTCACTTTTATTAAATTAAAGTTATCACTTTCTTTAAACTCACTTCTCTCCTCATCTTTTACTCCATTTCATTCACATCAAAAACAGAAAAATTGCTCAATACTTTCTCTTTCTAAACACCATCACTCTCACTTTTTACTCACTTTTATTAAATTAAATAATCACTTTCTTTAAACTCACTTCTCTCCTCATCTTTTACTCCTTTTCATTCACATCAAAAACAGAAAAATTGCTCAATAGCTTTCTCTTTCTAAACAATATCACTCGAACTTTTTACTCACTTTTATTAAATTAAATAATCACTTTCTTTAAACTCACTTTTCTCCTCATCTTTTACTCCTTTTCATTCACATCAAAAACAGAAAAATTGCTCAATACTTTCTCTTTCTAAACACCATCACTCGAACTTTTTACTCACTTTTATTAAATTAAATAATCACTTTCTTTAAACTCACTTCTCTCCTCATCTTTTACTCCTTTTCATTCACATCAAAAACAGAAAAATTGCTCAATGCTTTCTCTTTCTAAACACCATCACTCGCACTTTTTACTCACTTTTATTAAATTAAAGTTATCACTTTCTTTAAACTCACTTTTCTCCTCATCTTTTACTCCTTTTCATTCACATCAAAAACAGAAAAATTGCTCAATGCTTTCTCTTTCTAAACACCATCACTCGTTTTTACTCACTTTTATTAAATTAAATAATCACTTTCTTTAAACTCACTTTTCTCCTCATCTTTTACTCCTTTTCATTCACATCAAAAACAGAAAAATTGCTCAATACTTTCTCTTTCTAAACACCATCACTCGCACTTTTTACTCACTTTTATTAAATTAAATAATCACTTTCTTTAAACTCACTTTTCTCCTCATCTTTTACTCCTTTTCATTCACATCAAAAACAGAAAAATTGCTCAATACTTTCTCTTTCTAAACACCATCACTCGTTTTTACTCACTTTTATTAAATTAAAGTTATCACTTTCTTTAAACTCACTTTTCTCCTCATCTTTTACTCCTTTTCATTCACATCAAAAACAGAAAAATTGCTCAATACTTTCTCTTTCTAAACACCATAACTCGCACTTTTTACTCACTTTTATTAAATTAAAGTTATCACTTTCTTTAAACTCACTTTTCTCCTCATCTTTTACTCCTTTTCATTCACATCAAAAACAGAAAAATTGCTCAATGCTTTCTCTTTCTAAACACCATCACTCGTTTTTACTCACTTTTATTAAATTAAATAATCACTTTCTTTAAACTCACTTTTCTCCTCATCTTTTACTCCTTTTCATTCACATCAAAAACAGAAAAATTGCTCAATACTTTCTCTTTCTAAACACCATCACTCGTTTTTACTCACTTTTATTAAATTAAAGTTATCACTTTCTTTAAACTCACTTTTCTCCTCATCTTTTACTCCTTTTCATTCACATCAAAAACAGAAAAATTGCTCAATGCTTTCTCTTTCTAAACACCATCACTCGCACTTTTTACTCACTTTTATTAAATTAAATAATCACTTTCTTTAAACTCACTTTTCTCCTCATCTTTTACTCCTTTTCATTCACATCAAAAACAGAAAAATTGCTCAATACTTTCTCTTTCTAAACACCATCACTCGTTTTTACTCACTTTTATTAAATTAAATAATCACTTTCTTTAAACTCACTTCTCTCCTCATCTTTTACTCCATTTCATTCACATCAAAAACAGAAAAATTGCTCAATACTTTCTCTTTCTAAACACCATCACTCGCACTTTTTACTCACTTTTATTAAATTAAAGTTATCACTTTCTTTAAACTCACTTTTCTCCTCATCTTTTACTCCTTTTCATTCACATCAAAAACAGAAAAATTGCTCAATACTTTCTCTTTCTAAACACCATAACTCGTTTTTACTCACTTTTATTAAATTAAAGTTATCACTTTCTTTAAACTCACTTTTCTCCTCATCTTTTACTCCTTTTCATTCACATCAAAAACAGAAAAATTGCTCAATACTTTCTCTTTCTAAACACCATCACTCGCACTTTTTACTCACTTTTATTAAATTAAATAATCACTTTCTTTAAACTCACTTTTCTCCTCATCTTTTACTCCTTTTCATTCACATCAAAAACAGAAAAATTGCTCAATGCTTTCTCTTTCTAAACACCATCACTCGTTTTTACTCACTTTTATTAAATTAAATAATCACTTTCTTTAAACTCACTTTTCTCCTCATCTTTTACTCCTTTTCATTCACATCAAAAACAGAAAAATTGCTCAATACTCTCTCTTTCTAAACACCATAACTCGCACTTTTTACTCACTTTTATTAAATTAAAGTTATCACTTTCTTTAAACTCACTTTTTTTCTCATCTTTTACTACTTTTCATTCACATCAAAAACAGAAAAATTGCTCAATACTCTCTCTTTCAAAACACCATAACTCTCACTTTTTACTCACTTTTATTAAATTAAAGTTATCACTTTCTTTAAACTCACTTCTCTCCTCATCTTTTACTCCTTTTCATTCACATCAAAAACAGAAAAATTGCTCAATGCTTTCTCTTTCTAAACACCATAACTCTCACTTTTTACTCACTTTTATTAAATTAAATAATCACTTTCTTTAAACTCACTTTTCACCTCATCTTTTACTCCTTTTCATTCACATCAAAAACAGAAAAATTGCTCAATGCTTTCTCTTTCTAAACACCATAACTCTCACTTTTTACTCACTTTTATTAAATTAAATAATCACTTTCTTTAAACTCACTTCTCTCCTCATCTTTTACTCCTTTTCATTCACATCAAAAACAGAAAAATTGCTCAATGCTTTCTCTTTTTAAACAATATCACTCGAACTTTTTACTCACTTTTATTAAATTAAATAATCACTTTCTTTAAACTCACTTTTCTCCTCATCTTTTACTCCTTTTCATTCACATCAAAAACAGAAAAATTGCTCAATGCTTTCTCTTTTTAAACACCATCACTCGAACTTTTTACTCACTTTTATTAAATTAAATAATCACTTTCTTTAAACTCACTTTTCTCCTCATCTTTTACTACTTTTCATTCACATCGAAAACAGAAAAATTGCTCAATACTTTCTCTTTCTAAACACCATCACTCGTTTTTACTCACTTTTATTAAATTAAATAATCACTTTCTTTAAACTCACTTTTCTCCTCATCTTTTACTCCTTTTCATTCACATCAAAAACAGAAAAATTGCTCAATACTTTCTCTTTCTAAACACCATAACTCTCACTTTTTACTCACTTTTATTAAATTAAATAATCACTTTCTTTAAACTCACTTTTCTCCTCATCTTTTACTCCTTTTCATTCACATCAAAAACAGAAAAATTGCTCAATACTCTCTCTTTCAAAATACCATAACTCTCACTTTTTACTCACTTTTATTAAATTAAAGTTATCACTTTCTTTAACTCACTTCTCTCCTCATCTTTTACTCCATTTCATTCACATCAAAAACAGAAAAATTGCTCAATGCTTTCTCTTTCTAAACACCATAACTCTCACTTTTTACTCACTTTTATTAAATTAAATAATCACTTTCTTTAAACTCACTTCTCTCCTCATCTTTTACTCCTTTTCATTCACATCAAAAACAGAAAAATTGCTCAATGCTTTCTCTTTTTAAACAATATCACTCGAACTTTTTACTCACTTTTATTAAATTAAATAATCACTTTCTTTAAACTCACTTTTCTCCTCATCTTTTACTCCTTTTCATTCACATCAAAAACAGAAAAATTGCTCAATGCTTTCTCTTTTTAAACAATATCACTCGAACTTTTTACTCACTTTTATTAAATTAAATAATCACTTTCTTTAAACTCACTTCTCTCCTCATCTTTTACTCCTTTTCATTCACATCAAAAACAGAAAAATTGCTCAATGCTTTCTCTTTCTAAACACCATCACTCGCACTTTTTACTCACTTTTATTAAATTAAAGTTATCACTTTCTTTAAACTCACTTTTCTCCTCATCTTTTACTACTTTTCATTCACATCGAAAACAGAAAAATTGCTCAATACTTTCTCTTTCTAAACACCATCACTCGTTTTTACTCACTTTTATTAAATTAAATAATCACTTTCTTTAAACTCACTTTTCTCCTCATCTTTTACTCCTTTTCATTCACATCAAAAACAGAAAAATTGCTCAATACTCTCTCTTTCTAAACACCATAACTCGTTTTTACTCACTTTTATTAAATTAAAGTTATCACTTTCTTTAAACTCACTTTTCTCCTCATCTTTTACTCCTTTTCATTCACATCAAAAACAGAAAAATTGCTCAATACTTTCTCTTTCTAAACACCATCACTCGTTTTTACTCACTTTTATTAAATTAAAGTTATCACTTTCTTTAAACTCACTTTTCTCCTCATCTTTTACTCCTTTTCATTCACATCAAAAACAGAAAAATTGCTCAATGCTTTCTCTTTCTAAACACCATAACTCGCACTTTTTACTCACTTTTATTAAATTAAAGTTATCACTTTCTTTAAACTCACTTTTCTCCTCATCTTTTACTCCTTTTCATTCACATCAAAAACAGAAAAATTGCTCAATGCTTTCTCTTTCTAAACACCATCACTCGTTTTTACTCACTTTTATTAAATTAAAGTTATCACTTTCTTTAAACTCACTTTTCTCCTCATCTTTTACTCCTTTTCATTCACATCAAAAACAGAAAAATTGCTCAATACTTTCTCTTTCTAAACACCATCACTCGTTTTTACTCACTTTTATTAAATTAAAGTTATCACTTTCTTTAAACTCACTTTTCTCCTCATCTTTTACTCCTTTTCATTCACATCAAAAACAGAAAAATTGCTCAATGCTTTCTCTTTCTAAACACCATCACTCGCACTTTTTACTCACTTTTATTAAATTAAAGTTATCACTTTCTTTAAACTCACTTTTCACCTCATCTTTTACTCCTTTTCATTCACATCAAAAACAGAAAAATTGCTCAATACTTTCTCTTTCTAAACACCATCACTCGTTTTTACTCACTTTTATTAAATTAAATAATCACTTTCTTTAAACTCACTTCTCTCCTCATCTTTTACTCCATTTCATTCACATCAAAAACAGAAAAATTGCTCAATGCTTTCTCTTTCTAAACACCATCACTCGCACTTTTTACTCACTTTTATTAAATTAAAGTTATCACTTTCTTTAAACTCACTTCTCTCCTCATCTTTTACTCCTTTTCATTCACATCAAAAACAGAAAAATTGCTCAATACTCTCTCTTTCTAAACACCATAACTCGTTTTTACTCACTTTTATTAAATTAAAGTTATCACTTTCTTTAAACTCACTTTTCTCCTCATCTTTTACTCCTTTTCATTCACATCAAAAACAGAAAAATTGCTCAATACTTTCTCTTTCTAAACACCATCACTCGCACTTTTTACTCACTTTTATTAAATTAAATAATCACTTTCTTTAAACTCACTTTTTTTCT
Source organism: Loxodes magnus (assembly GCA_946699065.1). NCBI lineage: Eukaryota > Ciliophora > Karyorelictea > Loxodida > Loxodidae > Loxodes > Loxodes magnus. Next base: position 84,802 of record CAMPDV010001992.1, on the reverse strand, counting down.
CATCTTTTACTCCTTTTCATTCACATCAAAAACAGAAAAATTGCTCAATGCTTTCTCTTTCTAAACACCATCACTCGTTTTTACTCACTTTTATTAAATTAAAGTTATCACTTTCTTTAAACTCACTTTTCTCCTCATCTTTTACTCCTTTTCATTCACATCAAAAACAGAAAAATTGCTCAATACTCTCTCTTTCTAACACACCATAACTCGCACTTTTTACTCACTTTTATTAAATTAAAGTTATCACTTTCTTTAAACTCACTTTTTTTCTCATCTTTTACTACTTTTCATTCACATCAAAAACAGAAAAATTGCTCAATACTCTCTCTTTCAAAACACCATAACTCTCACTTTTTACTCACTTTTATTAAATTAAAGTTATCACTTTCTTTAAACTCACTTCTCTCCTCATCTTTTACTCCTTTTCATTCACATCAAAAACAGAAAAATTGCTCAATACTCTCTCTTTCTAAACACCATAACTCTCACTTTTTACTCACTTTTATTAAATTAAATAATCACTTTCTTTAAACTCACTTTTCTCCTCATCTTTTACTCCTTTTCATTCACATCAAAAACAGAAAAATTGCTCAATGCTTTCTCTTTCAAAACACCATAACTCTCACTTTTTACTCACTTTTATTAAATTAAATAATCACTTTCTTTAAACTCACTTCTCTCCTCATCTTTTACTCCATTTCATTCACATCAAAAACAGAAAAATTGCTCAATACTCTCTCTTTCTAAACACCATAACTCTCACTTTTTACTCACTTTTATTAAATTAAATAATCACTTTCTTTAAACTCACTTCTCTCCTCATCTTTTACTCCTTTTCATTCACATCAAAAACAGAAAAATTGCTCAATGCTTTCTCTTTCTAAACAATATCACTCGAACTTTTTACTCACTTTTATTAAATTAAATAATCACTTTCTTTAAACTCACTTTTCACCTCATCTTTTACTCCTTTTCATTCACATCAAAAACAGAAAAATTGCTCAATACTTTCTCTTTCTAAACACCATCACTCGCACTTTTTACTCATTTTTATTAAATTAAAGTTATCACTTTCTTTAAACTCACTTTTCTCCTCATCTTTTACTCCTTTTCATTCACATCAAAAACAGAAAAATTGCTCAATGCTTTCTCTTTCTAAACACCATAACTCTCACTTTTTACTCACTTTTATTAAATTAAATAATCACTTTCTTTAAACTCACTTTTCACCTCATCTTTTACTCCTTTTCATTCACATCAAAAACAGAAAAATTGCTCAATACTTTCTCTTTCTAAACACCATCACTCGCACTTTTTACTCACTTTTATTAAATTAAATAATCACTTTTTTTAAACTCACTTTTCTCCTCATCTTTTACTCCTTTTCATTCACATCAAAAACAGAAAAATTGCTCAATGCTTTCTCTTTCAAAACACCATAACTCGCACTTTTTACTCACTTTTATTAAATTAAATAATCACTTTCTTTAAACTCACTTTTCTCCTCATCTTTTACTCCTTTTCATTCACATCAAAAACAGAAAAATTGCTCAATACTTTCTCTTTCTAAACACCATCACTCGCACTTTTTACTCACTTTTATTAAATTAAATAATCACTTTCTTTAAACTCACTTTTCTCCTCATCTTTTACTCCTTTTCATTCACATCAAAAACAGAAAAATTGCTCAATGCTTTCTCTTTCTAAACAATATCACTCGAACTTTTTACTCACTTTTATTAAATTAAATAATCACTTTCTTTAAACTCACTTTTCACCTCATCTTTTACTCCTTTTCATTCACATCAAAAACAGAAAAATTGCTCAATACTTTCTCTTTCTAAACACCATCACTCGCAATTTTTACTCACTTTTATTAAATTAAAGTTATCACTTTCTTTAAACTCACTTTTCTCCTCATCTTTTACTCCTTTTCATTCACATCAAAAACAGAAAAATTGCTCAATGCTTTCTCTTTCAAAACACCATCACTCGTTTTTACTCACTTTTATTAAATTAAATAATCACTTTCTTTAAACTCACTTCTCTCCTCATCTTTTACTCCATTTCATTCACATCAAAAACAGAAAAATTGCTCAATACTCTCTCTTTCTAAACACCATAACTCTCACTTTTTACTCACTTTTATTAAATTAAATAATCACTTTCTTTAAACTCACTTCTCTCCTCATCTTTTACTCCTTTTCATTCACATCAAAAACAGAAAAATTGCTCAATGCTTTCTCTTTCAAAACACCATAACTCGCACTTTTTACTCACTTTTATTAAATTAAATAATCACTTTCTTTAAACTCACTTTTCTCCTCATCTTTTACTCCTTTTCATTCACATCAAAAACAGAAAAATTGCTCAATGCTTTCTCTTTCAAAACACCATAACTCGCACTTTTTACTCACTTTTATTAAATTAAATAATCACTTTTTTTAAACTCACTTTTCTCCTCATCTTTTACTCCTTTTCATTCACATCAAAAACAGAAAAATTGCTCAATGCTTTCTCTTTCTAAACAATATCACTCGAACTTTTTACTCACTTTTATTAAATTAAATAATCACTTTCTTTAAACTCACTTTTCACCTCATCTTTTACTCCTTTTCATTCACATCAAAAACAGAAAAATTGCTCAATACTTTCTCTTTCTAAACACCATCACTCGTTTTTACTCACTTTTATTAAATTAAAGTTATCACTTTCTTTAAACTCACTTTTCTCCTCATCTTTTACTCCTTTTCATTCACATCAAAAACAGAAAAATTGCTCAATGCTTTCTCTTTCAAAACACCATAACTCGCACTTTTTACTCACTTTTATTAAATTAAAGTTATCACTTTCTTTAAACTCACTTTTCTCCTCATCTTTTACTCCTTTTCATTCACATCAAAAACAGAAAAATTGCTCAATACTTTCTCTTTCTAAACACCATAACTCGTTTTTACTCACTTTTATTAAATTAAAGTTATCACTTTCTTTAAACTCACTTTTCTCCTCATCTTTTACTCCTTTTCATTCACATCAAAAACAGAAAAATTGCTCAATACTTTCTCTTTCTAAACACCATCACTCGCACTTTTTACTCACTTTTATTAAATTAAATAATCACTTTCTTTAAACTCACTTCTCTCCTCATCTTTTACTCCTTTTCATTCACATCAAAAACAGAAAAATTGCTTTATAGTTTCTCTTTCTAAACAATATCACTCGAACTTTTTACTCACTTTTATTAAATTAAATAATCACTTTCTTTAAACTCACTTTTCTCCTCATCTTTTACTCCTTTTCATTCACATCAAAAAACAGAAAAATTGCTCAATACTTTCTCTTTCTAAACACCATCACTCGTTTTTACTCACTTTTATTAAATTAAAGTTATCACTTTCTTTAAACTCACTTCTCTCCTCATCTTTTACTCCATTTCATTCACATCAAAAACAGAAAAATTGCTCAATGCTTTCTCTTTCTAAACACCATAACTCTCACTTTTTACTCACTTTTATTAAATTAAAGTTATCACTTTCTTTAAACTCACTTCTCTCCTCATCTTTTACTCCTTTTCATTCACATCAAAAACAGAAAAATTGCTCAATGCTTTCTCTTTCTAAACACCATAACTCTCACTTTTTACTCACTTTTATTAAATTAAATAATCACTTTCTTTAAACTCACTTCTCTCCTCATCTTTTACTCCTTTTCATTCACATCAAAAACAGAAAAATTGCTCAATACTTTCTCTTTCTAAACACCATCACTCGCACTTTTTACTCACTTTTATTAAATTAAAGTTATCACTTTCTTTAAACTCACTTTTCTCCTCATCTTTTACTCCTTTTCATTCACAGCAAAAACAGAAAAATTGCTCAATACTTTCTCTTTCTAAACACCATAACTCGCACTTTTTACTCACTTTTATTAAATTAAAGTTATCACTTTCTTTAAACTCACTTTTCTCCTCATCTTTTACTCCTTTTCATTCACATCAAAAACAGAAAAATTGCTCAATACTCTCTCTTTCTAAACACCATAACTCGTTTTTACTCACTTTTATTAAATTAAAGTTATCACTTTCTTTAAACTCACTTTTCTCCTCATCTTTTACTCCTTTTCATTCACATCAAAAACAGAAAAATTGCTGAATGCTTTCTCTTTCTAAACAATATCACTCGTTTTTACTCACTTTTATTAAATTAAATAATCACTTTCTTTAAACTCACTTTTCACCTCATCTTTTACTCCTTTTCATTCACATCAAAAACAGAAAAATTGCTCAATGCTTTCTCTTTCTAAACAATATCACTCGAACTTTTTACTCACTTTTATTAAATTAAAGTTATCACTTTCTTTAAACTCACTTTTCTCCTCATCTTTTACTCCTTTTCATTCACATCAAAAACAGAAAAATTGCTCAATACTCTCTCTTTCTAAACACCATCACTCGCACTTTTTACTCACTTTTATTAAATTAAAGTTATCACTTTCTTTAAACTCACTTTTCTCCTCATCTTTTACTCCTTTTCATTCACATCAAAAACAGAAAAATTGCTCAATACTTTCTCTTTCTAAACACCATCACTCGCAATTTTTACTCACTTTTATTAAATTAAAGTTATCACTTTCTTTAAACTCACTTTTCTCCTCATCTTTTACTCCTTTTCATTCACATCAAAAACAGAAAAATTGCTCAATGCTTTCTCTTTCTAAACACCATCACTCGCACTTTTTACTCACTTTTATTAAATTAAAGTTATCACTTTCTTTAAACTCACTTTTCTCCTCATCTTTTACTCCTTTTCATTCACATCAAAAACAGAAAAATTGCTCAATACTTTCTCTTTCTAAACACCATCACTCGTTTTTACTCACTTTTATTAAATTAAAGTTATCACTTTTTTTAAACTCACTTCTCTCCTCATCTTTTACTCCTTTTCATTCACATCAAAAACAGAAAAATTGCTCAATACTTTCTCTTTCTAAACACCATCACTCGTTTTTACTCACTTTTATTAAATTAAAGTTATCACTTTCTTTAAACTCACTTCTCTCCTCATCTTTTACTACTTTTCATTCACAGCAAAAACAGAAAAATTGCTCAATGCTTTCTCTTTCTAAACAATATCACTCGCACTTTTTACTCACTTTTATTAAATTAAATAATCACTTTCTTTAAACTCACTTCTCTCCTCATCTTTTACTCCTTTTCATTCACATCAAAAACAGAAAAATTGCTCAATACTTTCTCTTTCTAAACACCATCACTCGCACTTTTTACTCACTTTTATTAAATTAAAGTTATCACTTTCTTTAAACTCACTTTTCTCCTCATCTTTTACTCCTTTTCATTCACATCAAAAACAGAAAAATTGCTCAATACTTTCTCTTTCTAAACACCATCACTCGTTTTTACTCACTTTTATTAAATTAAAGTTATCACTTTCTTTAAACTCACTTCTCTCCTCATCTTTTACTCCTTTTCATTCACATCAAAAACAGAAAAATTGCTCAATGCTTTCTCTTTCTAAACACCATCACTCGAACTTTTTACTCACTTTTATTAAATTAAAGTTATCACTTTCTTTAAACTCACTTCTCTCCTCATCTTTTACTCCTTTTCATTCACATCAAAAACAGAAAAATTGCTCAATGCTTTCTCTTTCTAAACACCATCACTCGCACTTTTTACTCACTTTTATTAAATTAAATAATCACTTTCTTTAAACTCACTTCTCTCCTCATCTTTTACTCCTTTTCATTCACATCAAAAACAGAAAAATTGCTCAATGCTTTCTCTTTCTAAACACCATCACTCGCACTTTTTACTCACTTTTATTAAATTAAATAATCACTTTCTTTAAACTCACTTCTCTCCTCATCTTTTACTCCTTTTCATTCACATCAAAAACAGAAAAATTGCTCAATACTTTCTCTTTCTAAACACCATCACTCGCACTTTTTACTCACTTTTATTAAATTAAAGTTATCACTTTCTTTAAACTCACTTTTCTCCTCATCTTTTACTCCTTTTCATTCACATCAAAAACAGAAAAATTGCTCAATACTTTCTCTTTCAAAACACCATAACTCGCACTTTTTACTCACTTTTATTAAATTAAATAATCACTTTCTTTAAACTCACTTTTCTCCTCATCTTTTACTCCTTTTCATTCACATCAAAAACAGAAAAATTGCTCAATACTTTCTCTTTCTAAACACCATCACTCGTTTTTACTCACTTTTATTAAATTAAAGTTATCACTTTCTTTAAACTCACTTTTCTCCTCATCTTTTACTCCTTTTCATTCACATCAAAAACAGAAAAATTGCTCAATACTTTCTCTTTCTAAACACCATCACTCGCACTTTTTACTCACTTTTATTAAATTAAAGTTATCACTTTCTTTAAACTCACTTTTCTCCTCATCTTTTACTCCTTTTCATTCACATCAAAAACAGAAAAATTGCTCAATACTTTCTCTTTCTAAACACCATCACTCGAACTTTTTACTCACTTTTATTAAATTAAATTATCACTTTCTTTAAACTCACTTCTCTCCTCATCTTTTACTCCTTTTCATTCACATCAAAAACAGAAAAATTGCTCAATACTTTCTCTTTCTAAACACCATAACTCGTTTTTACTCACTTTTATTAAATTAAAGTTATCACTTTCTTTAAACTCACTTCTCTCCTCATCTTTTACTCCTTTTCATTCACATCAAAAACAGAAAAATTGCTCAATACTTTCTCTTTCTAAACACCATCACTCGTTTTTACTCACTTTTATTAAATTAAATAATCACTTTCTTTAAACTCACTTTTCTCCTCATCTTTTACTCCTTTTCATTCACATCAAAAACAGAAAAATTGCTCAATACTTTCTCTTTCTAAACAATATCACTCGCACTTTTTACTCACTTTTATTAAATTAAATAATCACTTTCTTTAAACTCACTTTTCTCCTCATCTTTTACTCCTTTTCATTCACATCAAAAACAGAAAAATTGCTCAATACTTTCTCTTTCTAAACACCATCACTCGTTTTTACTCACTTTTATTAAATTAAAGTTATCACTTTCTTTAAACTCACTTTTCTCCTCATCTTTTACTCCTTTTCATTCACTTCAAAAACAGAAAAATTGCTCAATACTCTCTCTTTCTAAACACCATAACTCGCACTTTTTACTCACTTTTATTAAATTAAATAATCACTTTCTTTAAACTCACTTTTCTCCTCATCTTTTACTCCTTTTCATTCACATCAAAAACAGAAAAATTGCTCAATACTTTCTCTTTCTAAACACCATCACTCGTTTTTACTCACTTTTATTAAATTAAAGTTATCACTTTCTTTAAACTCACTTTTCTCCTCATCTTTTACTCCTTTTCATTCACATCAAAAACAGAAAAATTGCTCAATGCTTTCTCTTTCTAAACACCATCACTCGTTTTTACTCACTTTTATTAAATTAAAGTTATCACTTTCTTTAAACTCACTTTTCTCCTCATCTTTTACTCCTTTTCATTCACATCAAAAACAGAAAAATTGCTCAATACTTTCTCTTTCTAAACACCATCACTCGCACTTTTTACTCACTTTTATTAAATTAAATAATCACTTTCTTTAAACTCACTTTTCTCCTCATCTTTTACTCCTTTTCATTCACATCAAAAACAGAAAAATTGCTCAATACTTTCTCTTTCTAAACACCATCACTCGTTTTTACTCACTTTTATTAAATTAAAGTTATCACTTTCTTTAAACTCACTTCTCTCCTCATCTTTTACTCCTTTTCATTCACATCAAAAACAGAAAAATTGCTCAATGCTTTCTCTTTCTAAACACCATCACTCGCACTTTTTACTCACTTTTATTAAATTAAAGTTATCACTTTCTTTAAACTCACTTTTCTCCTCATCTTTTACTCCTTTTCATTCACATCAAAAACAGAAAAATTGCTCAATACTTTCTCTTTCTAAACACCATCACTCGCACTTTTTACTCACTTTTATTAAATTAAAGTTATCACTTTCTTTAAACTCACTTTTCTCCTCATCTTTTACTCCTTTTCATTCACATCAAAAACAGAAAAATTGCTCAATACTTTCTCTTTCTAAACACCATCACTCGTTTTTACTCACTTTTATTAAATTAAATAATCACTTTCTTTAAACTCACTTTTCTCCTCATCTTTTACTCCTTTTCATTCACATCAAAAACAGAAAAATTGCTCAATACTTTCTCTTTCTAAACACCATCACTCGTTTTTACTCACTTTTATTAAATTAAAGTTATCACTTTCTTTAAACTCACTTTTCTCCTCATCTTTTACTCCTTTTCATTCACATCAAAAACAGAAAAATTGCTCAATACTTTCTCTTTCTAAACACCATCACTCGTTTTTACTCACTTTTATTAAATTAAATTATCACTTTCTTTAAACTCACTTCTCTCCTCATCTTTTACTCCTTTTCATTCACATCAAAAACAGAAAAATTGCTCAATACTTCTCTTTCTAAACACCATCACTCGTTTTTACTCACTTTTATTAAATTAAATTAATCACTTTCTTTAAACTCACTTTTCTTCTCATCTTTTACTACTTTTCATTCACATCAAAAACAGAAAAATTGCTCAATACTTTCTCTTTCTAAACACCATCACTCGCACTTTTTACTCACTTTTATTAAATTAAATAATCACTTTTTTTAAACTCACTTTTCTCCTCATCTTTTACTCCTTTTCATTCACATCAAAAACAGAAAAATTGCTCAATACTTTCTCTTTCTAAACAATATCACTCGCACTTTTTACTCACTTTTATTAAATTAAATAATCACTTTCTTTAAACTCACTTTTCTCCTCATCTTTTACTCCTTTTCATTCACATCAAAAACAGAAAAATTGCTCAATACTTTCTCTTTCTAAACACCATCACTCGTTTTTACTCACTTTTATTAAATTAAAGTTAATCACTTTCTTTAAACTCACTTTTCTCCTCATCTTTTACTCCTTTTCATTCACATCAAAAACAGAAAAATTGCTCAATACTTTCTCTTTCTAAACACCATCACTCGTTTTTACTCACTTTTATTAAATTAAAGTAATCACTTTCTTTAAACTCACTTTTCTCCTCATCTTTTACTCCTTTTCATTCACATCAAAAACAGAAAAATTGCTCAATACTTTCTCTTTCTAAACACCATCACTCGTTTTTACTCACTTTTATTAAATTAAAGTTATCACTTTCTTTAAACTCACTTTTCTCCTCATCTTTTACTCCTTTTCATTCACATCAAAAACAGAAAAATTGCTCAATGCTTTCTCTTTCTAAACACCATCACTCGCACTTTTTACTCACTTTTATTAAATTAAAGTTATCACTTTCTTTAAACTCACTTTTCTCCTCATCTTTTACTCCTTTTCATTCACATCAAAAACAGAAAAATTGCTCAATACTTTCTCTTTCTAAACACCATATCACTCGACTTTTTACTCACTTTTATTAAATTAAATAATCACTTTCTTTAAACTCACTTCTCTCCTCATCTTTTACTCCTTTTCATTCACATCAAAAACAGAAAAATTGCTCAATGCTTTCTCTTTCTAAACACCATCACTCGTTTTTACTCACTTTTATTAAATTAAATAATCACTTTCTTTAAACTCACTTTTCTCCTCATCTTTTACTCCTTTTCATTCACATCAAAAACAGAAAAATTGCTCAATACTTTCTCTTTCTAAACACCATCACTCGTTTTTACTCACTTTTATTAAATTAAATAATCACTTTCTTTAAACTCACTTCTCTCCTCATCTTTTACTCCTTTTCATTCACATCAAAAACAGAAAAATTGCTCAATGCTTTCTCTTTCTAAACACCATCACTCGTTATCACTTTTTACTCACTTTTATTAAATTAAATTGCTCAATCACTTTCTTTAAACTCACTTTTCTCCTCATCTTTTACTCCTTTTCATTCACATCAAAAACAGAAAAATTGCTCAATACTTTCTCTTTCTAAACACCATCACTCGTTTTTACTCACTTTTATTAAATTAAAGTTATCACTTTCTTTAAACTCACTTTTCTCCTCATCTTTTACTCCTTTTCATTCACATCAAAAACAGAAAAATTGCTCAATACTTTCTCTTTCTAAACACCATCACTCGTTTTTACTCACTTTTATTAAATTAAATAATCACTTTCTTTAAACTCACTTTTCTCCTCATCTTTTACTCCTTTTCATTCACATCAAAAACAGAAAAATTGCTCAATACTTTCTCTTTCTAAACACCATCACTCGCACTTTTTACTCACTTTTATTAAATTAAAGTTATCACTTTCTTTAAACTCACTTTTCTCCTCATCTTTTACTCCTTTTCATTCACATCAAAAACAGAAAAATTGCTCAATACTTTCTCTTTCTAAACACCATCACTCGTTTTTACTCACTTTTATTAAATTAAATAATCACTTTCTTTAAACTCACTTCTCTCCTCATCTTTTACTCCTTTTCATTCACATCAAAAACAGAAAAATTGCTCAATACTTTCTCTTTCTAAACACCATCACTCGCACTTTTTACTCACTTTTATTAAATTAAATAATCACTTTCTTTAAACTCACTTTTCTCCTCATCTTTTACTCCTTTTCATTCACATCAAAAACAGAAAAATTGCTCAATGCTTTCTCTTTCTAAACACCATCACTCGTTTTTACTCACTTTTATTAAATTAAAGTTATCACTTTCTTTAAACTCACTTTTCTCCTCATCTTTTACTCCTTTTCATTCACATCAAAAACAGAAAAATTGCTCAATGCTTTCTCTTTCTAAACACCATCACTCGTTTTTACTCACTTTTATTAAATTAAAGTTATCACTTTCTTTAAACTCACTTTTCTCCTCATCTTTTACTCCTTTTCATTCACATCAAAAACAGAAAAATTGCTCAATGCTTTCTCTTTCTAAACACCATCACTCGTTTTTACTCACTTTTATTAAATTAAATAATCACTTTCTTTAAACTCACTTCTCTCCTCATCTTTTACTCCTTTTCATTCACATCAAAAACAGAAAAATTGCTCAATACTTTCTCTTTCTAAACACCATCACTCGTTTTTACTCACTTTTATTAAATTAAAGTTATCACTTTCTTTAAACTCACTTTTCTCCTCATCTTTTACTCCTTTTCATTCACATCAAAAACAGAAAAATTGCTCAATACTTTCTCTTTCTAAACACCATCACTCGAACTTTTTACTCACTTTTATTAAATTAAATAATCACTTTCTTTAAACTCACTTTTCTCCTCATCTTTTACTCCTTTTCATTCACATCAAAAACAGAAAAATTGCTCAATACTTTCTCTTTCAAAACACCATAACTCGCACTTTTTACTCACTTTTATTAAATTAAAGTTATCACTTTCTTTAAACTCACTTTTCTCCTCATCTTTTACTCCTTTTCATTCACATCAAAAACAGAAAAATTGCTCAATACTTTCTCTTTCTAAACACCATCACTCGTTTTTACTCACTTTTATTAAATTAAAGTTATCACTTTCTTTAAACTCACTTTTCTCCTCATCTTTTACTCCTTTTCATTCACATCAAAAACAGAAAAATTGCTCAATACTCTCTCTTTCAAAACACCATAACTCGAACTTTACTCACTTTTATTAAATTAATTAATTACTTTCTTTAAACTCACTTTTCTCCTCATCTTTTACTCCTTTTCATTCACATCAAAAACAGAAAAATTGCTCAATGCTTTCTCTTTCTAAACACCATCACTCGCACTTTTTACTCACTTTTATTAAATTAAATAATCACTTTCTTTAAACTCACTTTTCTCCTCATCTTTTACTCCTTTTCATTCACATCAAAAACAGAAAAATTGCTCAATGCTTTCTCTTTCTAAACACCATCACTCGTTTTTACTCACTTTTATTAAATTAAAGTTATCACTTTCTTTAAACTCACTTTTCTCCTCATCTTTTACTCCTTTTCATTCACATCAAAAACAGAAAAATTGCTCAATGCTTTCTCTTTCTAAACACCATCACTCGTTTTTACTCACTTTTATTAAATTAAAGTTATCACTTTCTTTAAACTCACTTCTCTCCTCATCTTTTACTCCTTTTCATTCACATCAAAAACAGAAAAATTGCTCAATGCTTTCTCTTTCTAAACACCATCACTCGCACTTTTTACTCACTTTTATTAAATTAAAGTTATCACTTTCTTTAAACTCACTTTTCTCCTCATCTTTTACTCCTTTTCATTCACATCAAAAACAGAAAAATTGCTCAATGCTTTCTCTTTCTAAACACCATCACTCGTTTTTACTCACTTTTATTAAATTAAATAATCACTTTCTTTAAACTCACTTTTCTCCTCATCTTTTACTCCTTTTCATTCACATCAAAAACAGAAAAATTGCTCAATGCTCTCTCTTTCTAAACACCATCACTCGTTTTACTCACTTTTATTAAATTAAATAATCACTTTCTTTAAACTCACTTTTCTCCTCATCTTTTACTCCTTTTCATTCACATCAAAAACAGAAAAATTGCTCAATGCTTTCTCTTTCTAAACAATATCACTCGAACTTTTTACTCACTTTTATTAAATTAAATAATCACTTTTTTTAAACTCACTTCTCTCCTCATCTTTTACTCCTTTTCATTCACATCAAAAACAGAAAAATTGCTCAATGCTTTCTCTTTCTAAACACCATCACTCGTTTTTACTCACTTTTATTAAATTAAAGTTATCACTTTCTTTAAACTCACTTTTCTCCTCATCTTTTACTCCTTTTCATTCACATCAAAAACAGAAAAATTGCTCAATGCTTTCTCTTTCTAAACACCATCACTCGTTTTTACTCACTTTTATTAAATTAAAGTTATCACTTTCTTTAAACTCACTTTTCTCCTCATCTTTTACTCCTTTTCATTCACATCAAAAACAGAAAAATTGCTCAATACTCTCTCTTTCTAAACACCATCACTCGAACTTTTTACTCACTTTTATTAAATTAAATAATCACTTTCTTTAAACTCACTTTTCTCCTCATCTTTTACTCCTTTTCATTCACATCAAAAACAGAAAAATTGCTCAATACTTTCTCTTTCTAAACACCATCACTCGTTTTTACTCACTTTTATTAAATTAAAGTTATCACTTTCTTTAAACTCACTTTTCTCCTCATCTTTTACTCCTTTTCATTCACATCAAAAACAGAAAAATTGCTCAATGCTCTCTCTTTCTAAACACCATAACTCGCACATTTTACTCACTTTTATTAAATTAAAGTTATCACTTTCTTTAAACTCACTTTTCTCCTCATCTTTTACTCCTTTTCATTCACATCAAAAACAGAAAAATTGCTCAATGCTTTCTCTTTCTAAACACCATCACTCGTTTTTACTCACTTTTATTAAATTAAATAATCACTTTCTTTAAACTCACTTTTCTCCTCATCTTTTACTCCTTTTCATTCACATCAAAAACAGAAAAATTGCTCAATGCTTTCTCTTTCTAAACACCATCACTCGCACTTTTTACTCACTTTTATTAAATTAAAGTTATCACTTTCTTTAAACTCACTTTTCTCCTCATCTTTTACTCCTTTTCATTCACATCAAAAACAGAAAAATTGCTCAATACTTTCTCTTTCTAAACACCATCACTCGTTTTTACTCACTTTTATTAAATTAAAGTTATCACTTTTTTTAAACTCACTTTTCTCCTCATCTTTTACTCCTTTTCATTCACTTCAAAAACAGAAAAATTGCTCAATACTCTCTCTTTAAAAACACCATCACTCGCACTTTTTACTCACTTTTATTAAATTAAAGTTATCACTTTCTTTACTCTCTCTTTAAAAACACCATCACTCGCACTTTTTACTCACTTTTATTAAATTAAAGTTATCACTTTCTTTAAACTCACTTCTCTCCTCATCTTTTACTCCTTTTCATTCACATCAAAAACAGAAAAATTGCTCAATACTCTCTCTTTCTAAACACCATCACTCGTTTTTACTCACTTTTATTAAATTAAATAATCACTTTCTTTAAACTCACTTTTCTCCTCATCTTTTACTCCTTTTCATTCACATCAAAAACAGAAAAATTGCTCAATGCTTTCTCTTTCTAAACACCATCACTCGCACTTTTTACTCACTTTTATTAAATTAAATAATCACTTTCTTTAAACTCACTTCTCTCCTCATCTTTTACTCCTTTTCATTCACATCAAAAACAGAAAAATTGCTCAATGCTTTCTCTTTCTAAACACCATCACTCGTTTTAACTGACTTTTATTAAATTAAATAATCACTTTTTTTAAACTCACTTTTCTCCTCATCTTTTACTCCTTTTCATTCACATCAAAAACAGAAAAATTGCTCAATGCTTTCTCTTTAAAAACACCATCACTCGCACTTTTTACTCACTTTTATTAAATTAAAGTTATCACTTTCTTTAAACTCACTTTTCTTCTCATCTTTTACTACTTTTCATTCACATCAAAAACAGAAAAATTGCTCAATGCTTTCTCTTTCTAAACACCATCACTCGTTTTTACTCACTTTTATTAAATTAAAGTTATCACTTTCTTTAAACTCACTTTTCTTCTCATCTTTTACTACTTTTCATTCACATCAAAAACAGAAAAATTGCTCAATACATTCTCTTTCAAAACACCATAACTCGAACTTTAAACTCACTTTTATTAAATTAAAGTTATCACTTTCTTTAAACTCACTTTTCTCCTCATCTTTTACTCCTTTTCATTCACATCAAAAACAGAAAAATTGCTCAATACATTCTCTTTCTAAACACCATCACTCGCACTTTTTACTCACTTTTATTAAATTAAATAATCACTTTCTTTAAACTCACTTCTCTCCTCATCTTTTACTCCTTTTCATTCACATCAAAAACAGAAAAATTGCTCAATACTTTCTCTTTCTAAACACCATCACTCGTTTTTACTCACTTTTATTAAATTAAAGTTATCACTTTCTTTAAACTCACTTTTCTCCTCATCTTTTACTCCTTTTCATTCACATCAAAAACAGAAAAATTGCTCAATACTTTCTCTTTCTAAACACCATCACTCGTTTTTACTCACTTTTATTAAATTAAAGTTATCACTTTCTTTAAACTCACTTTTCTCCTCATCTTTTACTCCTTTTCATTCACATCAAAAACAGAAAAATTGCTCAATGCTTTCTCTTTCTAAACACCATCACTCGCACTTTTTACTCACTTTTATTAAATTAAAGTTATCACTTTCTTTAAACTCACTTTTCTCCTCATCTTTTACTCCTTTTCATTCACATCAAAAACAGAAAAATTGCTCAATACTTTCTCTTTCTAAACACCATCACTCGTTTTTACTCACTTTTATTAAATTAAAGTTATCACTTTCTTTAAACTCACTTCTCTCCTCATCTTTTACTCCTTTTCATTCACATCAAAAACAGAAAAATTGCTCAATGCTTTCTCTTTCTAAACACCATCACTCGCACTTTTTACTCACTTTTATTAAATTAAATAATCACTTTCTTTAAACTCACTTCTCTCCTCATCTTTTACTCCTTTTCATTCACATCAAAAACAGAAAAATTGCTCAATGCTTTCTCTTTCTAAACACCATCACTCGTTTTAACTGACTTTTATTAAATTAAATAATCACTTTCTTTAAACTCACTTCTCTCCTCATCTTTTACTCCTTTTCATTCACATCAAAAACAGAAAAATTGCTCAATGCTTTCTCTTTCTAAACACCATCACTCGTTTTAACTGACTTTTATTAAATTAAATAATAACTTTCTTTAAATTCACTTTTCTCCTCATCTTTTACTCCTTTTCATTCACATCAAAAACAGAAAAATTGCTCAATGCTTTCTCTTTCTAAACAATATCACTCGAACTTTTTACTCACTTTTATTAAATTAAATAATCACTTTCTTTAAACTCACTTCTCTCCTCATCTTTTACTCCTTTTCATTCACATCAAAAACAGAAAAATTGCTCAATACTTTCTCTTTCTAAACACCATCACTCGTTTTTACTCACTTTTATTAAATTAAATAATCACTTTTTTTAAACTCACTTCTCTCCTCATCTTTTACTCCTTTTCATTCACATCAAAAACAGAAAAATTGCTCAATGCTTTCTCTTTCTAAACACCATCACTCGTTTTAACTGACTTTTATTAAATTAAAGTAATCACTTTCTTTAAACTCACTTTTCTCCTCATCTTTTACTCCTTTTCATTCACATCAAAAACAGAAAAATTGCTCAATGCTCTCTCTTTCTAAACAATATCACTCGAACTTTTTACTCACTTTTATTAAATTAAATAATCACTTTTTTTAAACTCACTTCTCTCCTCATCTTTTACTCCTTTTCATTCACATCAAAAACAGAAAAATTGCTCAATACTTTCTCTTTCTAAACACCATCACTCGCACTTTTTACTCACTTTTATTAAATTAAATAATCACTTTCTTTAAACTCACTTCTCTCCTCATCTTTTACTCCTTTTCATTCACATCAAAAACAGAAAAATTGCTCAATACTTTCTCTTTCTAAACACCATCACTCGTTTTTACTCACTTTTATTAAATTAAAGTTATCACTTTCTTTAAACTCACTTTTCTTCTCATCTTTTACTACTTTTCATTCACATCAAAAACAGAAAAATTGCTCAATGCTTTCTCTTTCTAAACACCATCACTCGTTTTTACTCACTTTTATTAAATTAAATAATCACTTTTTTTAAACTCACTTCTCTCCTCATCTTTTACTCCTTTTCATTCACATCAAAAACAGAAAAATTGCTCAATACTTTCTCTTTCTAAACACCATCACTCGTTTTTACTCACTTTTATTAAATTAAAGTTATCACTTTCTTTAAACTCACTTTTCTCCTCATCTTTTACTCCTTTTCATTCACATCAAAAACAGAAAAATTGCTCAATGCTCTCTCTTTCTAAACACCATAACTCGCACATTTTACTCACTTTTATTAAATTAAATAATCACTTTTTTTAAACTCACTTTTCTCCTCATCTTTTACTCCTTTTCATTCACATCAAAAACAGAAAAATTGCTCAATGCTTTCTCTTTCTAAACAATATCACTCGAACTTTTTACTCACTTTTATTAAATTAAATAATCACTTTTTTTAAACTCACTTCTCTCCTCATCTTTTACTCCTTTTCATTCACATCAAAAACAGAAAAATTGCTCAATGCTCTCTCTTTAAAAACACCATCACTCGCACTTTTTACTCACTTTTATTAAATTAAAGTTATCACTTTTTTTAAACTCACTTTTCTCCTCATCTTTTACTCCTTTTCATTCACATCAAAAACAGAAAAATTGCTCAATACTTTCTCTTTCTAAACACCATCACTCGTTTTTACTCACTTTTATTAAATTAAAGTTATCACTTTTTTTAAACTCACTTCTCTCCTCATCTTTTACTCCTTTTCATTCACTTCAAAAACAGAAAAATTGCTCAATACTTTCTCTTTCTAAACACCATCACTCGCACTTTTTACTCACTTTTATTAAATTAAAGTTATCACTTTCTTTAAACTCACTTTTCTTCTCATCTTTTACTACTTTTCATTCACATCAAAAACAGAAAAATTGCTCAATACTTTCTCTTTCTAAACACCATCACTCGCACTTTTTACTCACTTTTATTAAATTAAAGTTATCACTTTCTTTAAACTCACTTTTCTCCTCATCTTTTACTCCTTTTCATTCACATCAAAAACAGAAAAATTGCTCAATACTTTCTCTTTCTAAACACCATCACTCGTTTTTACTCACTTTTATTAAATTAAATAATCACTTTCTTTAAACTCACTTTTCTCCTCATCTTTTACTCCTTTTCATTCACATCAAAAACAGAAAAATTGCTCAATACTTTCTCTTTCTAAACACCATCACTCGCACTTTTTACTCACTTTTATTAAATTAAATTATCACTTTCTTTAAACTCACTTTTCTCCTCATCTTTTACTCCTTTTCATTCACATCAAAAACAGAAAAATTGCTCAATACTTTCTCTTTCTAAACACCATCACTCGTTTTTACTCACTTTTATTAAATTAAAGTTATCACTTTCTTTAAACTCACTTTTCTCCTCATCTTTTACTCCTTTTCATTCACATCAAAAACAGAAAAATTGCTCAATACTTTCTCTTTCTAAACACCATCACTCGTTTTTACTCACTTTTATTAAATTAAAGTTATCACTTTCTTTAAACTCACTTTTCTCCTCATCTTTTACTCCTTTTCATTCACATCAAAAACAGAAAAATTGCTCAATGCTTTCTCTTTCTAAACACCATCACTCGTTTTTACTCACTTTTATTAAATTAAAGTTATCACTTTCTTTAAACTCACTTTTCTCCTCATCTTTTACTCCTTTTCATTCACATCAAAAACAGAAAAATTGCTCAATACTTTCTCTTTCTAAACACCATCACTCGCACTTTTAACTGACTTTTATTAAATTAAAGTTATCACTTTCTTTAAACTCACTTCTCTCCTCATCTTTTACTCCTTTTCATTCACATCAAAAACAGAAAAATTGCTCAATGCTTTCTCTTTCTAAACACCATCACTCGTTTTTACTCACTTTTATTAAATTAAAGTTATCACTTTCTTTAAACTCACTTTTCTCCTCATCTTTTACTACTTTTCATTCACATCAAAAACAGAAAAATTGCTCAATGCTTTCTCTTTCTAAACACCATCACTCGAACTTTTTACTCACTTTTATTAAATTAAAGTTATCACTTTTTTTAAACTCACTTCTCTCCTCATCTTTTACTCCTTTTCATTCACATCAAAAACAGAAAAATTGCTCAATACTTTCTCTTTCTAAACACCATCACTCGTTTTTACTCACTTTTATTAAATTAAAGTTATCACTTTCTTTAAACTCACTTTTCTTCTCATCTTTTACTACTTTTCATTCACATCAAAAACAGAAAAATTGCTCAATACTTTCTCTTTCAAAACACCATAACTCGAACTTTACTCACTTTTATTAAATTAAAGTTATCACTTTCTTTAAACTCACTTCTCTCCTCATCTTTTACTCCTTTTCATTCACATCAAAAACAGAAAAATTGCTCAATGCTTTCTCTTTCTAAACACCATCACTCGTTTTTACTCACTTTTATTAAATTAAATAATCACTTTCTTTAAACTCACTTTTCTCCTCATCTTTTACTACTTTTCATTCACATCAAAAACAGAAAAATTGCTCAATACTTTCTCTTTCTAAACACCATCACTCGTTTTTACTCACTTTTATTAAATTAAAGTTATCACTTTCTTTAAACTCACTTTTCTCCTCATCTTTTACTACTTTTCATTCACATCAAAAACAGAAAAATTGCTCAATACTTTCTCTTTCTAAACACCATCACTCGTTTTTACTCACTTTTATTAAATTAAAGTTATCACTTTCTTTAAACTCACTTCTCTCCTCATCTTTTACTCCTTTTCATTCACATCAAAAACAGAAAAATTGCTCAATGCTTTCTCTTTCTAAACACCATCACTCGTTTTTACTCACTTTTATTAAATTAAATAATCACTTTCTTTAAACTCACTTTCTCCTCATCTTTTACTCCTTTTCATTCACATCAAAAACAGAAAAATTGCTCAATACTTTCTCTTTCTAAACACCATCACTCGTTTTTACTCACTTTTATTAAATTAAAGTTATCACTTTCTTTAAACTCACTTCTCTCCTCATCTTTTACTCCTTTTCATTCACATCAAAAACAGAAAAATTGCTCAATGCTTTCTCTTTCTAAACACCATCACTCGTTTTTACTCACTTTTATTAAATTAAAGTTATCACTTTCTTTAAACTCACTTTTTTCCTCATCTTTTACTACTTTTCATTCACATCAAAAACAGAAAAATTGCTCAATACTTTCTCTTTCTAAACACCATCACTCGCACTTTTTACTCACTTTTATTAAATTAAAGTTATCACTTTCTTTAAACTCACTTCTCTCCTCATCTTTTACTCCTTTTCATTCACATCAAAAACAGAAAAATTGCTCAATACTTTCTCTTTCTAAACACCATCACTCGTTTTTACTCACTTTTATTAAATTAAAGTTATCACTTTCTTTAAACTCACTTTTCTTCTCATCTTTTACTACTTTTCATTCACATCAAAAACAGAAAAATTGCTCAATGCTTTCTCTTTCTAAACACCATCACTCGCACTTTTTACTCACTTTTATTAAATTAAATAATCACTTTCTTTAAACTCACTTTTCTCCTCATCTTTTACTCCTTTTCATTCACATCAAAAACAGAAAAATTGCTCAATACTTTCTCTTTCTAAACACCATCACTCGTTTTTACTCACTTTTATTAAATTAAAGTTATCACTTTCTTTAAACTCACTTTTCTCCTCATCTTTTACTCCTTTTCATTCACATCAAAAACAGAAAAATTGCTCAATACTTTCTCTTTCTAAACACCATCACTCGTTTTTACTCACTTTTATTAAATTAAAGTTATCACTTTCTTTAAACTCACTTTTCTCCTCATCTTTTACTCCTTTTCATTCACATCAAAAACAGAAAAATTGCTAAATACTCTCTCTTTCTAAACACCATAACTCGCACTTTTAACTGACTTTTATTAAATTAAAGTTATCACTTTCTTTAAACTCACTTCTCTCCTCATCTTTTACTCCTTTTCATTCACATCAAAAACAGAAAAATTGCTCAATGCTTTCTCTTTCTAAACACCATCACTCGTTTTTACTCACTTTTATTAAATTAAAGTTATCACTTTCTTTAAACTCACTTTTTTTCTCATCTTTTACTACTTTTCATTCACATCAAAAACAGAAAAATTGCTCAATGCTTTCTCTTTCTAAACACCATCACTCGTTTTTACTCACTTTTATTAAATTAAAGTTATCAATTTCTTTAAACTCACTTCTCTCCTCATCTTTTACTCCTTTTCATTCACATCAAAAACAGAAAAATTGCTCAATACTTTCTCTTTCTAAACACCATCACTCGCACTTTTTACTCACTTTTATTAAATTAAATAATCACTTTCTTTAAACTCACTTTTTTTCTCATCTTTTACTACTTTTCATTCACATCAAAAACAGAAAAATTGCTCAATACTTTCTCTTTCTAAACACCATCACTCGCACTTTTTACTCACTTTTATTAAATTAAAGTTATCACTTTCTTTAAACTCACTTCTCTCCTCATCTTTTACTCCTTTTCATTCACATCAAAAACAGAAAAATTGCTCAATACTTTCTCTTTCTAAACACCATCACTCGTTTTTACTCACTTTTATTAAATTAAAGTTATCACTTTCTTTAAACTCACTTTTCTTCTCATCTTTTACTACTTTTCATTCACATCAAAAACAGAAAAATTGCTCAATGCTTTCTCTTTCTAAACACCATCACTCGCACTTTTTACTCACTTTTATTAAATTAAATAATCACTTTCTTTAAACTCACTTTTCTCCTCATCTTTTACTCCTTTTCATTCACATCAAAAACAGAAAAATTGCTCAATACTTTCTCTTTCTAAACACCATCACTCGTTTTTACTCACTTTTATTAAATTAAAGTTATCACTTTCTTTAAACTCACTTTTCTCCTCATCTTTTACTCCTTTTCATTCACATCAAAAACAGAAAAATTGCTCAATACTTTCTCTTTCTAAACACCATCACTCGTTTTTACTCACTTTTATTAAATTAAAGTTATCACTTTCTTTAAACTCACTTTTCTCCTCATCTTTTACTCCTTTTCATTCACATCAAAAACAGAAAAATTGCTCAATACTTTCTCTTTCTAAACACCATCACTCGTTTTTACTCACTTTTATTAAATTAAAGTTATCACTTTCTTTAAACTCACTTTTCTCCTCATCTTTTACTCCTTTTCATTCACATCAAAAACAGAAAAATTGCTAAATACTCTCTCTTTCTAAACACCATAACTCGCACTTTTAACTGACTTTTATTAAATTAAAGTTATCACTTTCTTTAAACTCACTTCTCTCCTCATCTTTTACTCCTTTTCATTCACATCAAAAACAGAAAAATTGCTCAATGCTTTCTCTTTCTAAACACCATCACTCGTTTTTACTCACTTTTATTAAATTAAAGTTATCACTTTCTTTAAACTCACTTTTTTTCTCATCTTTTACTACTTTTCATTCACATCAAAAACAGAAAAATTGCTCAATACTTTCTCTTTCTAAACACCATCACTCGTTTTTACTCACTTTTATTAAATTAAAGTTATCACTTTCTTTAAACTCACTTCTCTCCTCATCTTTTACTCCTTTTCATTCACATCAAAAACAGAAAAATTGCTCAATACTTTCTCTTTCTAAACACCATCACTCGTTTTTACTCACTTTTATTAAATTAAAGTTATCACTTTCTTTAAACTCACTTTTCTTCTCATCTTTTACTACTTTTCATTCACATCAAAAACAGAAAAATTGCTCAATGCTTTCTCTTTCTAAACACCATCACTCGTTTTTACTCACTTTTATTAAATTAAAGTTATCACTTTCTTTAAACTCACTTCTCTCCTCATCTTTTACTACTTTTCATTCACATCAAAAACAGAAAAATTGCTCAATGCTTTCTCTTTCTAAACACCATCACTCGTTTTTACTCACTTTTATTAAATTAAATAATCACTTTCTTTAAACTCACTTTTTTTCTCATCTTTTACTACTTTTCATTCACATCAAAAACAGAAAAATTGCTCAATACTTTCTCTTTCTAAACACCATCACTCGTTTTTACTCACTTTTATTAAATTAAAGTTATCACTTTCTTTAAACTCACTTTTCTCCTCATCTTTTACTACTTTTCATTCACATCAAAAACAGAAAAATTGCTCAATACTTTCTCTTTCTAAACACCATCACTCGTTTTTACTCACTTTTATTAAATTAAAGTTATCACTTTCTTTAAACTCACTTCTCTCCTCATCTTTTACTCCTTTTCATTCACATCAAAAACAGAAAAATTGCTCAATGCTTTCTCTTTCTAAACACCATCACTCGTTTTTACTCACTTTTATTAAATTAAATAATCACTTTCTTTAAACTCACTTCTCTCCTCATCTTTTACTCCTTTTCATTCACATCAAAAACAGAAAAATTGCTCAATACTTTCTCTTTCTAAACACCATCACTCGTTTTTACTCACTTTTATTAAATTAAAGTTATCACTTTCTTTAAACTCACTTCTCTCCTCATCTTTTACTCCTTTTCATTCACATCAAAAACAGAAAAATTGCTCAATGCTTTCTCTTTCTAAACACCATCACTCGTTTTTACTCACTTTTATTAAATTAAAGTTATCACTTTCTTTAAACTCACTTTTTTTCTCATCTTTTACTACTTTTCATTCACATCAAAAACAGAAAAATTGCTCAATACTTTCTCTTTCTAAACACCATCACTCGCACTTTTTACTCACTTTTATTAAATTAAAGTTATCACTTTCTTTAAACTCACTTCTCTCCTCATCTTTTACTCCTTTTCATTCACATCAAAAACAGAAAAATTGCTCAATACTTTCTCTTTCTAAACACCATCACTCGTTTTTACTCACTTTTATTAAATTAAAGTTATCACTTTCTTTAAACTCACTTTTCTTCTCATCTTTTACTACTTTTCATTCACATCAAAAACAGAAAAATTGCTCAATGCTTTCTCTTTCTAAACACCATCACTCGCACTTTTTACTCACTTTTATTAAATTAAATAATCACTTTCTTTAAACTCACTTTTCTCCTCATCTTTTACTCCTTTTCATTCACATCAAAAACAGAAAAATTGCTCAATACTTTCTCTTTCTAAACACCATCACTCGTTTTTACTCACTTTTATTAAATTAAAGTTATCACTTTCTTTAAACTCACTTTTCTCCTCATCTTTTACTCCTTTTCATTCACATCAAAAACAGAAAAATTGCTCAATACTTTCTCTTTCTAAACACCATCACTCGTTTTTACTCACTTTTATTAAATTAAAGTTATCACTTTCTTTAAACTCACTTTTCTCCTCATCTTTTACTCCTTTTCATTCACATCAAAAACAGAAAAATTGCTAAATACTCTCTCTTTCTAAACACCATAACTCGCACTTTTAACTGACTTTTATTAAATTAAAGTTATCACTTTCTTTAAACTCACTTCTCTCCTCATCTTTTACTCCTTTTCATTCACATCAAAAACAGAAAAATTGCTCAATGCTTTCTCTTTCTAAACACCATCACTCGTTTTTACTCACTTTTATTAAATTAAAGTTATCACTTTCTTTAAACTCACTTTTTTTCTCATCTTTTACTACTTTTCATTCACATCAAAAACAGAAAAATTGCTCAATACTTTCTCTTTCTAAACACCATCACTCGCACTTTTTACTCACTTTTATTAAATTAAAGTTATCACTTTCTTTAAACTCACTTCTCTCCTCATCTTTTACTCCTTTTCATTCACATCAAAAACAGAAAAATTGCTCAATACTTTCTCTTTCTAAACACCATCACTCGTTTTTACTCACTTTTATTAAATTAAAGTTATCACTTTCTTTAAACTCACTTTTCTTCTCATCTTTTACTACTTTTCATTCACATCAAAAACAGAAAAATTGCTCAATGCTTTCTCTTTCTAAACACCATCACTCGTTTTTACTCACTTTTATTAAATTAAAGTTATCACTTTCTTTAAACTCACTTTTCTCCTCATCTTTTACTCCTTTTCATTCACATCAAAAACAGAAAAATTGCTCAATACTTTCTCTTTCTAAACACCATCACTCGTTTTTACTCACTTTTATTAAATTAAATAATCACTTTCTTTAAACTCACTTCTCTCCTCATCTTTTACTCCTTTTCATTCACATCAAAAACAGAAAAATTGCTCAATACTTTCTCTTTCTAAACACCATCACTCGTTTTTACTCACTTTTATTAAATTAAAGTTATCACTTTCTTTAAACTCACTTTTCTCCTCATCTTTTACTCCTTTTCATTCACATCAAAAACAGAAAAATTGCTCAATACTTTCTCTTTCTAAACACCATAACTCGTTTTTACTCACTTTTATTAAATTAAATTATCACTTTCTTTAAACTCACTTCTCTCCTCATCTTTTACTCCTTTTCATTCACATCAAAAACAGAAAAATTGCTCAATGCTTTCTCTTTCTAAACACCATCACTCGTTTTTACTCACTTTTATTAAATTAAAGTTATCACTTTCTTTAAACTCACTTCTCTCCTCATCTTTTACTCCTTTTCATTCACATCAAAAACAGAAAAATTGCTCAATGCTTTCTCTTTCTAAACACCATCACTCGTTTTTACTCACTTTTATTAAATTAAAGTTATCACTTTCTTTAAACTCACTTTTTTTCTCATCTTTTACTACTTTTCATTCACATCAAAAACAGAAAAATTGCTCAATACTTTCTCTTTCTAAACACCATCACTCGCACTTTTTACTCACTTTTATTAAATTAAAGTTATCACTTTCTTTAAACTCACTTCTCTCCTCATCTTTTACTCCTTTTCATTCACATCAAAAACAGAAAAATTGCTCAATACTTTCTCTTTCTAAACACCATCACTCGTTTTTACTCACTTTTATTAAATTAAAGTTATCACTTTCTTTAAACTCACTTTTCTTCTCATCTTTTACTACTTTTCATTCACATCAAAAACAGAAAAATTGCTCAATGCTTTCTCTTTCTAAACACCATCACTCGCACTTTTTACTCACTTTTATTAAATTAAATAATCACTTTCTTTAAACTCACTTTTCTCCTCATCTTTTACTCCTTTTCATTCACATCAAAAACAGAAAAATTGCTCAATACTTTCTCTTTCTAAACACCATCACTCGTTTTTACTCACTTTTATTAAATTAAAGTTATCACTTTCTTTAAACTCACTTCTCTCCTCATCTTTTACTCCTTTTCATTCACATCAAAAACAGAAAAATTGCTCAATACTTTCTCTTTCTAAACACCATCACTCGTTTTTACTCACTTTTATTAAATTAAAGTTATCACTTTCTTTAAACTCACTTTTCTCCTCATCTTTTACTCCTTTTCATTCACATCAAAAACAGAAAAATTGCTCAATACTCTCTCTTTCTAAACACCATAACTCGCACTTTTTACTCACTTTTATTAAATTAAAGTTATCACTTTCTTTAAACTCACTTCTCTCCTCATCTTTTACTCCTTTTCATTCACATCAAAAACAGAAAAATTGCTCAATGCTTTCTCTTTCTAAACACCATCACTCGTTTTTACTCACTTTTATTAAATTAAAGTTATCACTTTCTTTAAACTCACTTTTTTTCTCATCTTTTACTACTTTTCATTCACATCAAAAACAGAAAAATTGCTCAATACTTTCTCTTTCTAAACACCATCACTCGTTTTTACTCACTTTTATTAAATTAAAGTTATCACTTTCTTTAAACTCACTTCTCTCCTCATCTTTTACTCCTTTTCATTCACATCAAAAACAGAAAAATTGCTCAATACTTTCTCTTTCTAAACACCATCACTCGTTTTTACTCACTTTTATTAAATTAAAGTTATCACTTTCTTTAAACTCACTTTTCTTCTCATCTTTTACTACTTTTCATTCACATCAAAAACAGAAAAATTGCTCAATACTTTCTCTTTCTAAACACCATCACTCGTTTTTACTCACTTTTATTAAATTAAAGTTATCACTTTCTTTAAACTCACTTCTCTCCTCATCTTTTACTACTTTTCATTCACATCAAAAACAGAAAAATTGCTCAATGCTTTCTCTTTCTAAACACCATCACTCGTTTTTACTCACTTTTATTAAATTAAATAATCACTTTCTTTAAACTCACTTCTCTCCTCATCTTTTACTCCTTTTCATTCACATCAAAAACAGAAAAATTGCTCAATACTTTCTCTTTCTAAACACCATCACTCGTTTTTACTCACTTTTATTAAATTAAATAATCACTTTCTTTAAACTCACTTCTCTCCTCATCTTTTACTCCTTTTCATTCACATCAAAAACAGAAAAATTGCTCAATACTTTCTCTTTCTAAACACCATCACTCGCACTTTTTACTCACTTTTATTAAATTAAATAATCACTTTCTTTAAACTCACTTCTCTCCTCATCTTTTACTCCTTTTCATTCACATCAAAAACAGAAAAATTGCTCAATGCTTTCTCTTTCTAAACACCATCACTCGTTTTTACTCACTTTTATTAAATTAAAGTTATCACTTTCTTTAAACTCACTTCTCTCCTCATCTTTTACTCCTTTTCATTCACATCAAAAACAGAAAAATTGCTCAATACTTTCTCTTTCTAAACACCATCACTCGTTTTTACTCACTTTTATTAAATTAAAGTTATCACTTTCTTTAAACTCACTTCTCTCCTCATCTTTTACTCCTTTTCATTCACATCAAAAACAGAAAAATTGCTCAATACTTTCTCTTTCTAAACAATATCACTCGAACTTTTTACTCACTTTTATTAAATTAAAGTTATCACTTTCTTTAAACTCACTTCTCTCCTCATCTTTTACTCCTTTTCATTCACATCAAAAACAGAAAAATTGCTCAATACTTTCTCTTTCTAAACACCATCACTCGAACTTTTTACTCACTTTTATTAAATTAAAGTTATCACTTTCTTTAAACTCACTTCTCTCCTCATCTTTTACTCCTTTTCATTCACATCAAAAACAGAAAAATTGCTCAATGCTTTCTCTTTCTAAACACCATCACTCGCACTTTTTACTCACTTTTATTAAATTAAATAATCACTTTCTTTAAACTCACTTCTCTCCTCATCTTTTACTCCTTTTCATTCACATCAAAAACAGAAAAATTGCTCAATGCTTTCTCTTTCTAAACACCATCACTCGTTTTTACTCACTTTTATTAAATTAAATAATCACTTTCTTTAAACTCACTTTTCTCCTCATCTTTTACTCCTTTTCATTCACATCAAAAACAGAAAAATTGCTCAATGCTTTCTCTTTCTAAACAATATCACTCGCACTTTTTACTCACTTTTATTAAATTAAATAATCACTTTCTTTAAACTCACTTCTCTCCTCATCTTTTACTCCTTTTCATTCACATCAAAAACAGAAAAATTGCTCAATGCTTTCTCTTTCTAAACACCATCACTCGTTTTTACTCACTTTTATTAAATTAAAGTTATCACTTTCTTTAAACTCACTTTTCTCCTCATCTTTTACTCCTTTTCATTCACATCAAAAACAGAAAAATTGCTCAATGCTTTCTCTTTCTAAACACCATCACTCGCACTCACTTTTATTAAATTAAAGTTTCTTTTCTACTCACTTTTATTAAATTAAAGTTAAACAGAAAAATCACTTTCTTTTCTAAACTCACTTTTCTCCTCATCTTTTACTCCTTTTCATTCACATCAAAAACAGAAAAATTGCTCAATACTTTCTCTTTCTAAACACCATCACTCGTTTTTACTCACTTTTATTAAATTAAAGTTATCACTTTCTTTAAACTCACTTTTCTCCTCATCTTTTACTCCTTTTCATTCACATCAAAAACAGAAAAATTGCTCAATACTTTCTCTTTCTAAACACCATCACTCGTTTTTACTCACTTTTATTAAATTAAAGTTATCACTTTTTTTAAACTCACTTTTCTCCTCATCTTTTACTCCTTTTCATTCACATCAAAAACAGAAAAATTGCTCAATACTTTCTCTTTCTAAACACCATCACTCGTTTTTACTCACTTTTATTAAATTAAAGTTATCACTTTCTTTAAACTCACTTTTCTTCTCATCTTTTACTCCTTTTCATTCACATCAAAAACAGAAAAATTGCTCAATACTTTCTCTTTCTAAACACCATCACTCGCACTTTTTACTCACTTTTATTAAATTAAAGTTATCACTTTTTTTAAACTCACTTTTCTCCTCATCTTTTACTCCTTTTCATTCACATCAAAAACAGAAAAATTGCTCAATGCTTTCTCTTTCTAAACACCATCACTCGTTTTTACTCACTTTTATTAAATTAAAGTAATCACTTTCTTTAAACTCACTTCTCTCCTCATCTTTTACTCCTTTTCATTCACATCAAAAACAGAAAAATTGCTCAATACTTTCTCTTTCTAAACACCATCACTCGCACTTTTTACTCACTTTTATTAAATTAAAGTTATCACTTTCTTTAAACTCACTTTTCTTCTCATCTTTTACTCCTTTTCATTCACATCAAAAACAGAAAAATTGCTCAATACTTTCTCTTTCTAAACACCATCACTCGTTTTTACTCACTTTTATTAAATTAAAGTTATCACTTTCTTTAAACTCACTTCTCTCCTCATCTTTTACTCCTTTTCATTCACATCAAAAACAGAAAAATTGCTCAATGCTTTCTCTTTCTAAACACCATCACTCGTTTTTACTCACTTTTATTAAATTAAAATAATCACTTTCTTTAAACTCACTTTTTTTCTCATTTTTTTCATTCACATCAAAAACAGAAAAATTGCTCAATTCACTCGAACTTTTTACTCACTTTTATTAAATTAAAGTTATCACTTTCTTTAAACTCACTTCTCTCCTCATCTTTTACTCCTTTTCATTCACATCAAAAACAGAAAAATTGCTCAATACTTTCTCTTTCTAAACACCATCACTCGTTTTTACTCACTTTTATTAAATTAAAGTTATCACTTTCTTTAAACTCACTTTTCTCCTCATCTTTTACTCCTTTTCATTCACATCAAAAACAGAAAAATTGCTCAATACTTTCTCTTTCTAAACACCATCACTCGAACTTTTTACTCACTTTTATTAAATTAAATAATCACTTTCTTTAAACTCACTTCTCTCCTCATCTTTTACTCCTTTTCATTCACATCAAAAACAGAAAAATTGCTCAATGCTTTCTCTTTCTAAACACCATCACTCGTTTTTACTCACTTTTATTAAATTATACTTTCTCTTTCTAAACAATATCACTCGAACTTTTTACTCACTTTTATTAAATTAAAGTTATCACTTTCTTTAAACTCACTTTTCTTCTCATCTTTTACTACTTTTCATTCACATCAAAAACAGAAAAATTGCTCAATACATTCTCTTTCTAAACACCATCACTCGAACTTTTTACTCACTTTTATTAAATTAAATAATCACTTTCTTTAAACTCACTTCTCTCCTCATCTTTTACTCCTTTTCATTCACATCAAAAACAGAAAAATTGCTCAATGCTTTCTCTTTCTAAACACCATCACTCGCACTTTTTACTCACTTTTATTAAATTAAATAATAACTTTCTTTAAACTCACTTCTCTCCTCATCTTTTACTCCTTTTCATTCACATCAAAAACAGAAAAATTGCTCAATGCTTTCTCTTTCTAAACACCATCACTCGTTTTAACTGACTTTTATTAAATTAAATAATCACTTTCTTTAAACTCACTTTTCTCCTCATCTTTTACTCCTTTTCATTCACATCAAAAACAGAAAAATTGCTCAATGCATTCTCTTTCTAAACAATATCACTCGAACTTTTTACTCACTTTTATTAAATTAAATAATCACTTTTTTTAAACTCACTTCTCTCCTCATCTTTTACTCCTTTTCATTCACATCAAAAACAGAAAAATTGCTCAATGCTTTCTCTTTCTAAACACCATCACTCGTTTTTACTCACTTTTATTAAATTAAAGTTATCACTTTCTTTAAACTCACTTCTCTCCTCATCTTTTACTCCTTTTCATTCACATCAAAAACAGAAAAATTGCTCAATACTTTCTCTTTCTAAACACCATCACTCGTTTTTACTCACTTTTATTAAATTAAAGTTATCACTTTCTTTAAACTCACTTTTCTCCTCATCTTTTACTCCTTTTCATTCACATCAAAAACAGAAAAATTGCTCAATACTTTCTCTTTCTAAACACCATCACTCGTTTTTACTGACTTTTATTAAATTAAAGTTATCACTTTCTTTAAACTCACTTTTCTCCTCATCTTTTACTCCTTTTCATTCACATAAAAACAGAAAAATTGCTCAATGCTTTCTCTTTCTAAACACCATCACTCGTTTTTACTCACTTTTATTAAATTAAAGTTATCACTTTTTTTAAACTCACTTTTCTCCTCATCTTTTACTCCTTTTCATTCACATCAAAAACAGAAAAATTGCTCAATACTTTCTCTTTCTAAACACCATCACTCGTTTTTACTCACTTTTATTAAATTAAATAATCACTTTTTTTAAACTCACTTCTCTCCTCATCTTTTACTCCTTTTCATTCACATCAAAAACAGAAAAATTGCTCAATGCTCTCTCTTTAAAAACACCATCACTCGCACTTTTAACTGACTTTTATTAAATTAAATAATCACTTTTTTTAAACTCACTTTTCTCCTCATCTTTTACTCCTTTTCATTCACATCAAAAACAGAAAAATTGCTCAATGCTTTCTCTTTCTAAACACCATCACTCGTTTTAACGGACTTTTATTAAATTAAAATAATCACTTTCTTTAAACTCACTTCTCTCCTCATCTTTTACTCCTTTTCATTCACATCAAAAACAGAAAAATTGCTCAATACTTTCTCTTTCTAAACACCATCACTCGTTTTTACTCACTTTTATTAAATTAAAGTTATCACTTTTTTTAAACTCACTTCTCTCCTCATCTTTTACTCCTTTTCATTCACTTCAAAAACAGAAAAATTGCTCAATACTCTCTCTTTAAAAACACCATCACTCGCACTTTTTACTCACTTTTATTAAATTAAAGTTATCACTTTCTTTAAACTCACTTCTCTCCTCATCTTTTACTACTTTTCATTCACATCAAAAACAGAAAAATTGCTCAATACTTTCTCTTTCTAAACACCATCACTCGTTTTTACTCACTTTTATTAAATTAAATAATCACTTTCTTTAAACTCACTTCTCTCCTCATCTTTTACTCCTTTTCATTCACATCAAAAACAGAAAAATTGCTCAATGCTTTCTCTTTCTAAACACCATCACTCGCACTTTTTACTCACTTTTATTAAATTAAAGTTATCACTTTCTTTAAACTCACTTTTCTTCTCATCTTTTACTCCTTTTCATTCACTTCAAAAACAGAAAAATTGCTCAATACTCTCTCTTTCTAAACACCATCACTCGCACTTTTTACTCACTTTTATTAAATTAAATAATAACTTTCTTTAAACTCACTTCTCTCCTCATCTTTTACTCCTTTTCATTCACATCAAAAACAGAAAAATTGCTCAATGCTTTCTCTTTCTAAACAATATCACTCGAACTTTTTACTCACTTTTATTAAATTAAATAATAACTTTCTTTAAACTCACTTCTCTCCTCATCTTTTACTCCTTTTCATTCACATCAAAAACAGAAAAATTGCTCAATACTTTCTCTTTCTAAACACCATCACTCGTTTTTACTCACTTTTATTAAATTAAATAATCACTTTCTTTAAACTCACTTTTCTCCTCATCTTTTACTCCTTTTCATTAACATCAAAAACAGAAAAATTGCTGAATGCTTTCTCTTTCTAAACACCATCACTCGTTTTTACTCACTTTTATTAAATTAGATAATCACTTTCTTTAAACTCACTTTTCTCCTCATCTTTTACTACTTTTCATTCACATCAAAAACAGAAAAATTGCTCAATACTTTCTCTTTCTAAACACCATCACTCGCACTTTTTACTCACTTTTATTAAATTAAAGTTATCACTTTCTTTAAACTCACTTTTCACCTCATCTTTTACTCCTTTTCATTCACATCAAAAACAGAAAAATTGCTCAATGCTTTCTCTTTCTAAACACCATCACTCTCACATTTTACTCACTTTTATTAAATTAAATAATCACTTTTTTTAAACTCACTTTTCTCCTCATCTTTTACTCCTTTTCATTCACATCAAAAACAGAAAAATTGCTCAATGCTTTCTCTTTCTAAACACCATCACTCGTTTTTACTCACTTTTATTAAATTAAAGTTATCACTTTCTTTAAACTCACTTTTCTCCTCATCTTTTACTCCTTTTCATTCACATAAAAACAGAAAAATTGCTGAATGCTTTCTCTTTCTAAACAATATCACTCGAACTTTTTACTCACTTTTATTAAATTAAATAATCACTTTCTTTAAACTCACTTCTCTCCTCATCTTTTACTCCTTTTCATTCACATCAAAAACAGAAAAATTGCTCAATGCTCTCTCTTTCTAAACACCATCACTCGCACTTTTTACTCACTTTTATTAAATTAAAGTTATCACTTTCTTTAAACTCACTTTTCTTCTCATCTTTTACTACTTTTCATTCACATCAAAAACAGAAAAATTGCTCAATACTTTCTCTTTCTAAACACCATCACTCGTTTTTACTCACTTTTATTAAATTAAATAATCACTTTCTTTAAACTCACTTCTCTCCTCATCTTTTACTACTTTTCATTCACAGCAAAAACAGAAAAATTGCTCAATGCTTTCTCTTTCTAAACACCATCACTCGCACTTTTTACTCACTTTTATTAAATTAAAGTTATCACTTTCTTTAAACTCACTTTTCACCTCATCTTTTACTCCTTTTCATTCACATCAAAAACAGAAAAATTGCTCAATGCTTTCTCTTTCTAAACACCATCACTCGCACTTTTTACTCACTTTTATTAAATTAAAGTTATCACTTTCTTTAAACTCACTTTTCTCCTCATCTTTTACTCCTTTTCATTCACATCAAAAACAGAAAAATTGCTCAATACTTTCTCTTTCTAAACACCATCACTCGTTTTTACTCACTTTTATTAAATTAAAGTTATCACTTTCTTTAAACTCACTTTTCTCCTCATCTTTTACTCCTTTTCATTCACATCAAAAACAGAAAAATTGCTCAATGCTTTCTCTTTCTAAACACCATCACTCGTTTTTACTCACTTTTATTAAATTAAAGTTATCACTTTCTTTAAACTCACTTTTCTCCTCATCTTTTACTCCTTTTCATTCACATCAAAAACAGAAAAATTGCTCAATACTTTCTCTTTCTAAACACCATCACTCGAACTTTTTACTCACTTTTATTAAATTAAATAATCACTTTCTTTAAACTCACTTCTCTCCTCATCTTTTACTCCTTTTCATTCACATCAAAAACAGAAAAATTGCTCAATGCTTTCTCTTTCTAAACACCATCACTCGTTTTTACTGACTTTTATTAAATTAAATAATCACTTTCTTTAAACTCACTTTTCTCCTCATCTTTTACTACTTTTCATTCACATCAAAAACAGAAAAATTGCTCAATGCTTTCTCTTTCTAAACAATATCACTCGAACTTTTTACTCACTTTTATTAAATTAAATAATCACTTTTCTTTAAACTCACTTCTCTCCTCATCTTTTACTCCTTTTCATTCACATCAAAAACAGAAAAATTGCTCAATACTTTCTCTTTCTAAACACCATCACTCGAACTTTTTACTCACTTTTATTAAATTAAATAATCACTTTCTTTAAACTCACTTCTCTCCTCATCTTTTACTACTTTTCATTCACATCAAAAACAGAAAAATTGCTCAATGCTTTCTCTTTCTAAACACCATCACTCGCACTTTTTACTCACTTTTATTAAATTAAATAATCACTTTCTTTAAACTCACTTTTCACCTCATCTTTTACTCCTTTTCATTCACATCAAAAACAGAAAAATTGCTCAATACTTTCTCTTTCTAAACACCATCACTCGTTTTTACTCACTTTTATTAAATTAAAGTTATCACTTTCTTTAAACTCACTTCTCTCCTCATCTTTTACTCCTTTTCATTCACATCAAAAACAGAAAAATTGCTCAATGCTTTCTCTTTCTAAACACCATCACTCGTTTTTACTCACTTTTATTAAATTAAAGTTATCACTTTCTTTAAACTCACTTCTCTCCTCATCTTTTACTCCTTTTCATTCACATCAAAAACAGAAAAATTGCTCAATGCTTTCTCTTTCTAAACACCATCACTCGTTTTTACTCACTTTTATTAAATTAAAGTTATCACTTTCTTTAAACTCACTTCTCTCCTCATCTTTTACTCCTTTTCATTCACATCAAAAACAGAAAAATTGCTCAATACTTTCTCTTTCTAAACACCATCACTCGTTTTTACTCACTTTTATTAAATTAAATAATCACTTTCTTTAAACTCACTTCTCTCCTCATCTTTTACTCCTTTTCATTCACATCAAAAACAGAAAAATTGCTCAATGCTTTCTCTTTCTAAACACCATCACTCGCACTTTTTACTCACTTTTATTAAATTAAATAATCACTTTCTTTAAACTCACTTCTCTCCTCATCTTTTACTCCTTTTCATTCACATCAAAAACAGAAAAATTGCTCAATACTTTCTCTTTCTAAACACCATCACTCGCACTTTTTACTCACTTTTATTAAATTAAAGTTATCACTTTCTTTAAACTCACTTTTCTTCTCATCTTTTACTACTTTTCATTCACATCAAAAACAGAAAAATTGCTCAATGCTTTCTCTTTCTAAACACCATCACTCGTTTTTACTCACTTTTATTAAATTAAATAATCACTTTCTTTAAACTCACTTCTCTCCTCATCTTTTACTCCTTTTCATTCACATCAAAAACAGAAAAATTGCTCAATACTTTCTCTTTCTAAACACCATCACTCGTTTTTACTCACTTTTATTAAATTAAAGTTATCACTTTCTTTAAACTCACTTTTTTTCTCATCTTTTACTACTTTTCATTCACATCAAAAACAGAAAAATTGCTCAATGCTTTCTCTTTCTAAACACCATCACTCGTTTTTACTCACTTTTATTAAATTAAATAATCACTTTCTTTAAACTCACTTCTCTCCTCATCTTTTACTCCTTTTCATTCACATCAAAAACAGAAAAATTGCTCAATACTTTCTCTTTCTAAACACCATCACTCGTTTTTACTGACTTTTATTAAATTAAATAATCACTTTCTTTAAACTCACTTCTCTCCTCATCTTTTACTCCTTTTCATTCACATCAAAAACAGAAAAATTGCTCAATACTTTCTCTTTCTAAACACCATCACTCGTTTTTACTCACTTTTATTAAATTAATTAATTCCTTTCTTTAAACTCACTTTTCTCCTCATCTTTTACTCCTTTTCATTCACATCAAAAACAGAAAAATTGCTCAATGCTTTCTCTTTCTAAACACCATCACTCGCACTTTTTACTCACTTTTATTAAATTAAATAATCACTTTCTTTAAACTCACTTCTCTCCTCATCTTTTACTCCTTTTCATTCACATCAAAAACAGAAAAATTGCTCAATACTTTCTCTTTCTAAACACCATCACTCGTTTTTACTCACTTTTATTAAATTAAAGTTATCACTTTCTTTAAACTCACTTCTCTCCTCATCTTTTACTCCTTTTCATTCACATCAAAAACAGAAAAATTGCTCAATGCTTTCTCTTTCTAAACAATATCACTCGCACTTTTTACTCACTTTTATTAAATTAAAGTTATCACTTTCTTTAAACTCACTTTTTTTCTCATCTTTTACTACTTTTCATTCACATCAAAAACAGAAAAATTGCTCAATACTTTCTCTTTCTAAACACCATCACTCGCACTTTTTACTCACTTTTATTAAATTAAAGTTATCACTTTCTTTAAACTCACTTCTCTCCTCATCTTTTACTCCTTTTCATTCACATCAAAAACAGAAAAATTGCTCAATACTTTCTCTTTCTAAACACCATCACTCGTTTTTACTCACTTTTATTAAATTAAAGTTATCACTTTCTTTAAACTCACTTTTCTCCTCATCGTTTACTCCTTTTCATTCACATCAAAAACAGAAAAATTGCTCAATGCTTTCTCTTTCTAAACACCATCACTCGTTTTTACTCACTTTTATTAAATTAAAGTTATCACTTTCTTTAAACTCACTTCTCTCCTCATCTTTTACTCCTTTTCATTCACATCAAAAACAGAAAAATTGCTCAATGCTTTCTCTTTCTAAACAATATCACTCGCACTTTTTACTCACTTTTATTAAATTAAAGTTATCACTTTCTTTAAACTCACTTCTCTCCTCATCTTTTACTCCTTTTCATTCACATCAAAAACAGAAAAATTGCTCAATACTTTCTCTTTCTAAACACCATCACTCGTTTTTACTCACTTTTATTAAATTAAAGTTATCACTTTCTTTAAACTCACTTTTCACCTCATCTTTTACTCCTTTTCATTCACATCAAAAACAGAAAAATTGCTCAATACTTTCTCTTTCTAAACACCATCACTCGTTTTTACTCACTTTTATTAA
The DNA here is from genome assembly GCA_946699065.1 of Loxodes magnus. Lineage (NCBI taxonomy): Eukaryota > Ciliophora > Karyorelictea > Loxodida > Loxodidae > Loxodes > Loxodes magnus. The sequence continues at coordinate 47,305 of CAMPDV010001992.1, read as the reverse complement.
ATTAAAGTTATCACTTTCTTTAAACTCACTTCTCTCCTCATCTTTTACTCCTTTTCATTCACATCAAAAACAGAAAAATTGCTCAATACTTTCTCTTTCTAAACACCATCACTCGTTTTTACTCACTTTTATTAAATTAAAGTTATCACTTTCTTTAAACTCACTTTTCACCTCATCTTTTACTCCTTTTCATTCACATCAAAAACAGAAAAATTGCTCAATACTTTCTCTTTCTAAACACCATCACTCGTTTTTACTCACTTTTATTAAATTAAAGTTATCACTTTCTTTAAACTCACTTCTCTCCTCATCTTTTACTACTTTTCATTCACAGCAAAAACAGAAAAATTGCTCAATGCTTTCTCTTTCTAAACAATATCACTCGCACTTTTTACTCACTTTTATTAAATTAAAGTTATCACTTTCTTTAAACTCACTTCTCTCCTCATCTTTTACTACTTTTCATTCACATCAAAAACAGAAAAATTGCTCAATGCTTTCTCTTTCTAAACACCATCACTCGTTTTTACTCACTTTTATTAAATTAAAGTTATCACTTTCTTTAAACTCACTTTTCTCCTCATCTTTTACTCCTTTTCATTCACATCAAAAACAGAAAAATTGCTCAATGCTTTCTCTTTCTAAACACCATCACTCGTTTTTACTCACTTTTATTAAATTAAAGTTATCACTTTCTTTAAACTCACTTTTCTCCTCATCTTTTACTCCTTTTCATTCACATCAAAAACAGAAAAATTGCTCAATACTTTCTCTTTCTAAACACCATCACTCGTTTTTACTCACTTTTATTAAATTAAAGTTATCACTTTCTTTAAACTCACTTTTTTTCTCATCTTTTACTACTTTTCATTCACATCAAAAACAGAAAAATTGCTCAATACTTTCTCTTTCTAAACACCATCACTCGTTTTTACTCACTTTTATTAAATTAAAGTTATCACTTTCTTTAAACTCACTTCTCTCCTCATCTTTTACTCCTTTTCATTCACATCAAAAACAGAAAAATTGCTCAATGCTTTCTCTTTCTAAACAATATCACTCGCACTTTTTACTCACTTTTATTAAATTAAATAATCACTTTCTTTAAACTCACTTCTCTCCTCATCTTTTACTCCTTTTCATTCACATCAAAAACAGAAAAATTGCTCAATACTTTCTCTTTCTAAACACCATCACTCGTTTTTACTCACTTTTATTAAATTAAAGTTATCACTTTCTTTAAACTCACTTCTCTCCTCATCTTTTACTACTTTTCATTCACAGCAAAAACAGAAAAATTGCTCAATGCTTTCTCTTTCTAAACAATATCACTCGCACTTTTTACTCACTTTTATTAAATTAAATAATCACTTTCTTTAAACTCACTTCTCTCCTCATCTTTTACTCCTTTTCATTCACATCAAAAACAGAAAAATTGCTCAATACTTTCTCTTTCTAAACACCATCACTCGTTTTTACTCACTTTTATTAAATTAAAGTTATCACTTTCTTTAAACTCACTTTTCTCCTCATCTTTTACTCCTTTTCATTCACATCAAAAACAGAAAAATTGCTCAATACTTTCTCTTTCTAAACACCATCACTCGTTTTTACTCACTTTTATTAAATTAAAGTTATCACTTTCTTTAAACTCACTTTTCTCCTCATCTTTTACTCCTTTTCATTCACATCAAAAACAGAAAAATTGCTCAATACTTTCTCTTTCTAAACACCATCACTCGTTTTTACTCACTTTTATTAAATTAAAGTTATCACTTTCTTTAAACTCACTTCTCTCCTCATCTTTTACTCCTTTTCATTCACATCAAAAACAGAAAAATTGCTCAATACTTTCTCTTTCTAAACACCATCACTCGTTTTTACTCACTTTTATTAAATTAAAGTTATCACTTTCTTTAAACTCACTTTTTTTCTCATCTTTTACTACTTTTCATTCACATCAAAAACAGAAAAATTGCTCAATACTTTCTCTTTCTAAACACCATCACTCGTTTTTACTCACTTTTATTAAATTAAAGTTATCACTTTCTTTAAACTCACTTCTCTCCTCATCTTTTACTCCTTTTCATTCACATCAAAAACAGAAAAATTGCTCAATACTTTCTCTTTCTAAACACCATCACTCGTTTTTACTCACTTTTATTAAATTAAAGTTATCACTTTCTTTAAACTCACTTCTCTCCTCATCTTTTACTACTTTTCATTCACAGCAAAAACAGAAAAATTGCTCAATGCTTTCTCTTTCTAAACAATATCACTCGCACTTTTTACTCACTTTTATTAAATTAAATAATCACTTTCTTTAAACTCACTTTTCTCCTCATCTTTTACTCCTTTTCATTCACATCAAAAACAGAAAAATTGCTCAATACTTTCTCTTTCTAAACACCATCACTCGTTTTTACTCACTTTTATTAAATTAAAGTTATCACTTTTTTTAAACTCACTTTTCTCCTCATCTTTTACTCCTTTTCATTCACATCAAAAACAGAAAAATTGCTCAATACTTTCTCTTTCTAAACACCATCACTCGTTTTTACTCACTTTTATTAAATTAATTAATCACTTTCTTTAAACTCACTTTTCTCCTCATCTTTTACTCCTTTTCATTCACATCAAAAACAGAAAAATTGCTCAATACTTTCTCTTTCTAAACACCATCACTCGTTTTTACTCACTTTTATTAAATTAAAGTTATCACTTTCTTTAAACTCACTTCTCTCCTCATCTTTTACTCCTTTTCATTCACATCAAAAACAGAAAAATTGCTCAATACTTTCTCTTTCTAAACACCATCACTCGTTTTTACTCACTTTTATTAAATTAAAGTTATCACTTTCTTTAAACTCACTTTTCACCTCATCTTTTACTCCTTTTCATTCACATCAAAAACAGAAAAATTGCTCAATACTTTCTCTTTCTAAACACCATCACTCGTTTTTACTCACTTTTATTAAATTAAAGTTATCACTTTCTTTAAACTCACTTCTCTCCTCATCTTTTACTACTTTTCATTCACAGCAAAAACAGAAAAATTGCTCAATGCTTTCTCTTTCTAAACAATATCACTCGCACTTTTTACTCACTTTTATTAAATTAAATAATCACTTTCTTTAAACTCACTTCTCTCCTCATCTTTTACTCCTTTTCATTCACATCAAAAACAGAAAAATTGCTCAATACTTTCTCTTTCTAAACACCATCACTCGTTTTTACTCACTTTTATTAAATTAAAGTTATCACTTTCTTTAAACTCACTTTTCTCCTCATCTTTTACTCCTTTTCATTCACATCAAAAACAGAAAAATTGCTCAATACTTTCTCTTTCTAAACACCATCACTCGTTTTTACTCACTTTTATTAAATTAAAGTTATCACTTTCTTTAAACTCACTTTTCTCCTCATCTTTTACTCCTTTTCATTCACATCAAAAACAGAAAAATTGCTCAATACTTTCTCTTTCTAAACACCATCACTCGTTTTTACTCACTTTTATTAAATTAAAGTTATCACTTTCTTTAAACTCACTTTTTTTCTCATCTTTTACTACTTTTCATTCACATCAAAAACAGAAAAATTGCTCAATACTTTCTCTTTCTAAACACCATCACTCGTTTTTACTCACTTTTATTAAATTAAAGTTATCACTTTCTTTAAACTCACTTCTCTCCTCATCTTTTACTCCTTTTCATTCACATCAAAAACAGAAAAATTGCTCAATGCTTTCTCTTTCTAAACAATATCACTCGCACTTTTTACTCACTTTTATTAAATTAAATAATCACTTTCTTTAAACTCACTTCTCTCCTCATCTTTTACTACTTTTCATTCACATCAAAAACAGAAAAATTGCTCAATACTTTCTCTTTCTAAACACCATCACTCGTTTTTACTCACTTTTATTAAATTAAAGTTATCACTTTCTTTAAACTCACTTTTTTCCTCATCTTTTACTACTTTTCATTCACATCAAAAACAGAAAAATTGCTCAATACTTTCTCTTTCTAAACAATATCACTCGCACTTTTTACTCACTTTTATTAAATTAAATAATCACTTTCTTTAAACTCACTTCTCTCCTCATCTTTTACTACTTTTCATTCACATCAAAAACAGAAAAATTGCTCAATACTTTCTCTTTCTAAACACCATCACTCGTTTTTACTCACTTTTATTAAATTAAAGTTATCACTTTCTTTAAACTCACTTCTCTCCTCATCTTTTACTCCTTTTCATTCACATCAAAAACAGAAAAATTGCTCAATACTTTCTCTTTCTAAACACCATCACTCGCACTTTTTACTCACTTTTATTAAATTAAATAATCACTTTCTTTAAACTCACTTCTCTACTCATCTTTTACTACTTTTCATTCACATCAAAAACAGAAAAATTGCTCAATACTTTCTCTTTCTAAACACCATCACTCGTTTTTACTCACTTTTATTAAATTAAAGTTATCACTTTCTTTAAACTCACTTTTTTTCTCATCTTTTACTACTTTTCATTCACATCAAAAACAGAAAAATTGCTCAATACTTTCTCTTTCAAAACACCATCACTCGCACTTTTTACTCACTTTTATTAAATTAAATAATCACTTTCTTTAAACTCACTTTTCTCCTCATCTTTTACTCCTTTTCATTCACATCAAAAACAGAAAAATTGCTCAATACTTTCTCTTTCTAAACACCATCACTCGCAGTTTTTACTCACTTTTATTAAATTAAATTATCACTTTTTTTAAACTCACTTTTCTCCTCATCTTTTACTCCTTTTCATTCACATCAAAAACAGAAAAATTGCTCAATACTTTCTCTTTCTAAACACCATCACTCGTTTTTACTCACTTTTATTAAATTAATTAATCACTTTCTTTAAACTCACTTCTCTCCTCATCTTTTACTCCTCTTCATTCACATCAAAAAAAGAAAAATTGCTCAATACTCTCTCTTTCAAAACACCATAACTCTCACTTTTTATTAACTTTTATTAAATTAATTAATTACTTTCTTTAAACTCACTTTTCTCCTCATTTATTACTCCTCTTCATTCACATCAAAAACAGAAAAATTGCTCAATACTTTCTCTTTCTAAACACCATCACTCGTTTTTACTCACTTTTATTAAATTAAAGTTATCACTTTTTTTAAACTCACTTTTCTCCTCATCTTTTACTCCTTTTCATTCACATCAAAAACAGAAAAATTGCTCAATACTCTCTCTTTCAAAACACCATCACTCGTTTTTACTCACTTTTATTAAATTAAAGTAATCACTTTCTTTAAACTCACTTTTCTCCTCATCTTTTACTCCTTTTCATTCACATCAAAAACAGAAAAATTGCTCAATACTTTCTCTTTCTAAACACCATCACTCGTTTTTACTGATTTTTATTAAATTAAAGTTATCACTTTCTTTAAACTCACTTTTTTTCTCATCTTTTACTCCTTTTCATTCACATCAAAAACAGAAAAATTGCTCAATACTTTCTCTTTCTAAACACCATCACTCGTTTTTACTGATTTTTATTAAATTAAAGTTATCACTTTCTTTAAACTCACTTTTTTTCTCATCTTTTACTACTTTTCATTCACATCAAAAACAGAAAAATTGCTCAATACTTTCTCTTTCTAAACACCATCACTCGTTTTTACTCACTTTTATTAAATTAAAGTTATCACTTTCTTTAAACTCACTTCTCTCCTCATCTTTTACTCCTTTTCATTCACATCAAAAACAGAAAAATTGCTCAATGCTTTCTCTTTCTAAACACCATCACTCGAACTTTTTACTCACTTTTATTAAATTAAAGTTATCACTTTCTTTAAACTCACTTTTTTTCTCATCTTTTACTCCTTTTCATTCACATCAAAAACAGAAAAATTGCTCAATACTTTCTCTTTCAAAACACCATCACTTGCACTTTTTACTCACTTTTATTAAATTAAATAATCACTTTCTTTAAACTCACTTCTCTCCTCTTCTTTTACTCCTTTTCATTCACATCAAAAACAGAAAAATTGCTCAATACTTTCTCTTTCTAAACACCATCACTCGTTTTTACTGATTTTTATTAAATTAAAGTTATCACTTTCTTTAAACTCACTTTTTTTCTCATCTTTTACTACTTTTCATTCACATCAAAAACAGAAAAATTGCTCAATACTTTCTCTTTCAAAACACCATCACTCTCACTTTTTATTAACTTTTATTAAATTAATTAATTTCTTTCTTTAAACTCACTTTTCTGCTCATTTATTACTCCTCTTCATTCACTTCTAAAACAGAAAAATTGCTCAATACTTTCTCTTTCTAAACACCATCACTCGTTTTTACTCACTTTTATTAAATTAAAGTTATCACTTTTTTTAAACTCACTTTTCTCCTCATCTTTTACTCCTTTTCATTCACATCAAAAACAGAAAAATTGCTCAATACTCTCTCTTTCAAAACACCATAACTCTCACTTTTTATTAACTTTTATTAAATTAATTAATTACTTTCTTTAAACTCACTTTTCTCCTCATCTTTTACTCCTTTTCATTCACATCAAAAACAGAAAAATTGCTCAATACTTTCTCTTTCTAAACACCATCACTCGCACTTTTTACTCACTTTTATTAAATTAAATAATCACTTTCTTTAAACTCACTTCTCTCCTCATCTTTTACTCCTCTTCATTCACATCAAAAACAGAAAAATTGCTCAATACTTTCTCTTTCTAAACACCATCACTCGTTTTTACTGATTTTTATTAAATTAAAGTTATCACTTTCTTTAAACTCACTTTTCTCCTCATCTTTTACTCCTTTTCATTCACATCAAAAACAGAAAAATTGCTCAATACTCTCTCTTTCAAAACACCATAACTCTCACTTTTTATTAACTTTTATTAAATTAATTAATTTCTTTCTTTAAACTCACTTTTCTGCTCATTTATTACTCCTCTTCATTCACTTCTAAAACAGAAAAATTGCTCAATACTTTCTCTTTCTAAACACCATCACTCGTTTTTACTCACTTTTATTAAATTAAAGTTATCACTTTTTTTAAACTCACTTTTCTCCTCATCTTTTACTCCTTTTCATTCACATCAAAAACAGAAAAATTGCTCAATACTCTCTCTTTCAAAACACCATAACTCTCACTTTTTATTAACTTTTATTAAATTAATTAATTACTTTCTTTAAACTCACTTTTCTCCTCATTTATTACTCCTCTTCATTCACATCAAAAACAGAAAAATTGCTCAATACTTTCTCTTTCAAAACACCATAACTCTCACTTTTTATTAACTTTTATTAAATTAAAGTTATCACTTTCTTAAACTCACTTTTCTCCTCATCTTTTACTCCTTTTCATTCACATCAAAAACAGAAAAATTGCTCAATGCCTTCTTTTTCTAAACACCATCACTCGCACTTTTTACTCACTTTTATTAAATTAATTATCACTTTCTTTAAACTCACTTTTCTCCTCATCTTTTACTCCTTTTCATTCACATCAAAAACAGAAAAATTGCTCAATACTTTCTCTTTCTAAACACCATCACTCGTTTTTACTCACTTTTATTAAATTAAAGTTATCACTTTTTTTAAACTCACTTTTCTCCTCATCTTTTACTCCTTTTCATTCACATCAAAAACAGAAAAATTGCTCAATACTTTCTCTTTCTAAACACCATAACTCGTTTTTACTCACTTTTATTAAATTAATTAATTACTTTCTTTAAACTCACTTCTCTCCTCATCTTTTACTCCTCTTCATTCACATCAAAAACAGAAAAATTGCTCAATACTCTCTCTTTCAAAACACCATAACTCTCACTTTTTATTAACTTTTATTAAATTAATTAATTACTTTCTTTAAACTCACTTTTCTCCTCATTTATTACTCCTCTTCATTCACATCAAAAACAGAAAAATTGCTCAATACTTTCTCTTTCTAAACACCATCACTCGTTTTTACTCACTTTTATTAAATTAAAGTTATCACTTTCTTTAAACTCACTTTTCTCCTTATCTTTTACTCCTTTTCATTCACATCAAAAACAGAAAAATTGCTCAATACTCTCTCTTTCTAAACACCATAACTCTCACTTTTTACTCACTTTTATTAAATTAAAGTTATCACTTTCTTTAAACTCACTTCTCTCCTCATCTTTTACTCCTTTTCATTCACATCAAAAACAGAAAAATTGCTCAATGCTTTCTCTTTCTAAACACCATCACTCGAACTTTTTACTCACTTTTATTAAATTAAAGTTATCACTTTCTTTAAACTCACTTCTCTCCTCATCTTTTACTCCTTTTCATTCACATCAAAAAGAGAAAAATTGCTCAATACTTTCTCTTTCTAAACACCATCACTCGTTTTTACTCACTTTTATTAAATTAAAGTTATCACTTTCTTTAAACTCACTTTTCTCCTCATCTTTTACTCCTTTTCATTCACATCAAAAACAGAAAAATTGCTCAATACTCTCTCTTTCAAAACACCATAACTCGTTTTTACTCACTTTTATTAAATTAAATAATCACTTTCTTTAAACTCACTTCTCTCCTCATCTTTTACTCCTTTTCATTCACATCAAAAACAGAAAAATTGCTCAATACTTTCTCTTTCTAAACACCATCACTCGAACTTTTTACTCACTTTTATTAAATTAAAGTTATCACTTTCTTTAAACTCACTTCTCTCCTCATCTTTTACTCCTTTTCATTCACATCAAAAAGAGAAAAATTGCTCAATACTTTCTCTTTCTAAACACCATCACTCGTTTTTACTCACTTTTATTAAATTAAAGTTATCACTTTCTTTAAACTCACTTTTCTCCTCATCTTTTACTCCTTTTCATTCACATCAAAAACAGAAAAATTGCTCAATACTTTCTCTTTCTAAACACCATAACTCGTTTTTACTCACTTTTATTAAATTAATTAATTACTTTCTTTAAACTCACTTCTCTCCTCATCTTTTACTCCTCTTCATTCACATCAAAAACAGAAAAATTGCTCAATACTCTCTCTTTCAAAACACCATAACTCTCACTTTTTATTAACTTTTATTAAATTAATTAATTACTTTCTTTAAACTCACTTTTCTCCTCATTTATTACTCCTCTTCATTCACATCAAAAACAGAAAAATTGCTCAATACTTTCTCTTTCTAAACACCATCACTCGTTTTTACTCACTTTTATTAAATTAAAGTTATCACTTTCTTTAAACTCACTTTTCTCCTCATCTTTTACTCCTTTTCATTCACATCAAAAACAGAAAAATTGCTCAATACTCTCTCTTTCAAAACACCATAACTCGTTTTTACTCACTTTTATTAAATTAATTAATTTCTTTCTTTAAACTCACTTTTCTCCTCATTTATTACTCCTCTTCATTCACTTCTAAAACAGAAAAATTGCTCAATACTTTCTCTTTCTAAACACCATCACTCGTTTTTACTCACTTTTATTTAATTAAAGTTATCACTTTCTTTAAACTCACTTTTCTCCTCATCTTTTACTCCTCTTCATTCACATCAAAAACAGAAAAATTGCTCAATACTCTCTCTTTCAAAACACCATAACTCTCACTTTTTATTAACTTTTATTAAATTAATTAATTTCTTTCTTTAAACTCACTTTTCTCCTCATTTATTACTCCTCTTCATTCACTTCTAAAACAGAAAAATTGCTCAATACTTTCTCTTTCTAAACACCATCACTCGTTTTTACTCACTTTTATTAAATTAAAGTTATCACTTTCTTTAAACTCACTTTTCTCCTCATCTTTTACTCCTTTTCATTCACATCAAAAACAGAAAAATTGCTCAATACTCTCTCTTTCAAAACACCATAACTCGTTTTTACTCACTTTTATTAAATTAAATAATCACTTTCTTTAAACTCACTTCTCTCCTCATCTTTTACTCCTTTTCATTCACATCAAAAACAGAAAAATTGCTCAATGCTTTCTCTTTCTAAACACCATCACTCGAACTTTTTACTCACTTTTATTAAATTAAAGTTATCACTTTCTTTAAACTCACTTCTCTCCTCATCTTTTACTCCTTTTCATTCACATCAAAAAGAGAAAAATTGCTCAATACTTTCTCTTTCTAAACACCATCACTCGTTTTTACTCACTTTTATTAAATTAAAGTTATCACTTTCTTTAAACTCACTTTTCTCCTCATCTTTTACTCCTTTTCATTCACATCAAAAACAGAAAAATTGCTCAATACTTTCTCTTTCTAAACACCATCACTCGCACTTTTTACTCACTTTTATTAAATTAAAGTTATCACTTTCTTTAAACTCACTTTTCTCCTCATCTTTTACTCCTTTTCATTCACATCAAAAACAGAAAAATTGCTCAATACTTTCTCTTTCTAAACACCATCACTCGTTTTTACTCACTTTTATTAAATTAAAGTTATCACTTTTTTTAAACTCACTTTTCTCCTCATCTTTTACTCCTTTTCATTCACATCAAAAACAGAAAAATTGCTCAATACTTTCTCTTTCTAAACACCATAACTCGTTTTTACTCACTTTTATTAAATTAATTAATTACTTTCTTTAAACTCACTTCTCTCCTCATCTTTTACTCCTCTTCATTCACATCAAAAAAATAAAAATTGCTCAATACTCTCTCTTTCAAAACACCATAACTCTCACTTTTTATTAACTTTTATTAAATTAATTAATTACTTTCTTTAAACTCACTTTTCTCCTCATTTATTACTCCTCTTCATTCACATCAAAAACAGAAAAATTGCTCAATACTTTCTCTTTCTAAACACCATCACTCGTTTTTACTCACTTTTATTAAATTAAAGTTATCACTTTTTTTAAACTCACTTTTCTCCTCATCTTTTACTCCTTTTCATTCACATCAAAAACAGAAAAATTGCTCAATACTCTCTCTTTCAAAACACCATAACTCGTTTTTACTCACTTTTATTAAATTAATTAATTACTTTCTTTAAACTCACTTTTCTCCTCATCTTTTACTCCTTTTCATTCACATCAAAAACAGAAAAATTGCTCAATACTTTCTCTTTCTAAACACCATCACTCGTTTTTACTCACTTTTATTAAATTAAAGTTATCACTTTCTTTAAACTCACTTTTCTCCTCATCTTTTACTCCTTTTCATTCACATCAAAAACAGAAAAATTGCTCAATACTTTCTCTTTCTAAACACCATCACTCGTTTTTACTGATTTTTATTAAATTAAAGTTATCACTTTCTTTAAACTCACTTTTCTCCTCATCTTTTACTCCTTTTCATTCACATCAAAAACAGAAAAATTGCTCAATACATTCTCTTTCTAAACACCATCACTCGTACTTTTTACTCACTTTTATTAAATTAAAGTTATCACTTTCTTTAAACTCACTTTTCTCCTCATCTTTTACTACTTTTCATTCACATCAAAAACAGAAAAATTGCTCAATGCTTTCTCTTTCAAAACACCATAACTCGCTTTTACTCACTTTTATTAAATTAAATATATTTCTTTCTTTAAACTCACTTTTCTCCTCATCTTTTACTCCTTTTCATTCACTTCAAAAACAGAAAAATTGCTCAATACTTTCTCTTTCTAAACACCATCACTCGTTTTTACTCACTTTTATTAAATTAAAGTTATCACTTTCTTTAAACTCACTTTTCTCCTCATCTTTTACTCCTTTTCATTCACATCAAAAACAGAAAAATTGCTCAATACTTTCTCTTTCTAAACACCATCACTCGTTTTTACTCACTTTTATTAAATTAAAGTTATCACTTTTTTTAAACTCACTTTTCTCCTCATCTTTTACTCCTTTTCATTCACATCAAAAACAGAAAAATTGCTCAATACTTTCTCTTTCTAAACACCATAACTCGTTTTTACTCACTTTTATTAAATTAATTAATTACTTTCTTTAAACTCACTTCTCTCCTCATCTTTTACTCCTCTTCATTCACATCAAAAACAGAAAAATTGCTCAATACTCTCTCTTTCAAAACACCATAACTCTCACTTTTTATTAACTTTTATTAAATTAATTAATTTCTTTCTTTAAACTCACTTTTCTCCTCATTTATTACTCCTCTTCATTCACTTCTAAAACAGAAAAATTGCTCAATACTTTCTCTTTCTAAACACCATCACTCGTTTTTACTCACTTTTATTAAATTAAAGTTATCACTTTCTTTAAACTCACTTTTCTCCTCATCTTTTACTCCTTTTCATTCACATCAAAAACAGAAAAATTGCTCAATACTCTCTCTTTCAAAACACCATAACTCGTTTTTACTCACTTTTATTAAATTAATTAATTACTTTCTTTAAACTCACTTTTCTCCTCATCTTTTACTCCTTTTCATTCACATCAAAAACAGAAAAATTGCTCAATACTTTCTCTTTCTAAACACCATCACTCGTTTTTACTCACTTTTATTAAATTAAAGTTATCACTTTCTTTAAACTCACTTTTCTCCTCATCTTTTACTCCTTTTCATTCACATCAAAAACAGAAAAATTGCTCAATACTTTCTCTTTCTAAACACCATCACTCGTTTTTACTGATTTTTATTAAATTAAAGTTATCACTTTCTTTAAACTCACTTTTCTCCTCATCTTTTACTCCTTTTCATTCACATCAAAAACAGAAAAATTGCTCAATACTTTCTCTTTCTAAACACCATCACTCGTTTTTACTGATTTTTATTAAATTAAAGTTATCACTTTCTTTAAACTCACTTTTCTCCTCATCTTTTACTCCTTTTCATTCACATCAAAAACAGAAAAATTGCTCAATACTTTCTCTTTCTAAACACCATCACTCGTTTTAACTGACTTTTATTAAATTAATTAATTACTTTCTTTAAACTCACTTTTCTCCTCATCTTTTACTCCTTTTCATTCACATCAAAAACAGAAAAATTGCTCAATACTTTCTCTTTCTAAACACCATCACTCGAACTTTTTACTCACTTTTATTAAATTAAAGTTATCACTTTCTTTAAACTCACTTCTCTCCTCATCTTTTACTCCTTTTCATTCACATCAAAAAGAGAAAAATTGCTCAATACTTTCTCTTTCTAAACACCATCACTCGTTTTTACTCACTTTTATTAAATTAAAGTTATCACTTTCTTTAAACTCACTTTTCTCCTCATCTTTTACTCCTTTTCATTCACATCAAAAACAGAAAAATTGCTCAATGCCTTCTTTTTCTAAACACCATCACTCGCACTTTTTACTCACTTTTATTAAATTAATTATCACTTTCTTTAAACTCACTTTTCTCCTCATCTTTTACTCCTTTTCATTCACATCAAAAACAGAAAAATTGCTCAATACTCTCTCTTTCTAAACACCATCACTCGTTTTTACTCACTTTTATTAAATTAAAGTTATCACTTTCTTTAAACTCACTTTTCTCCTCATTTATTACTCCTCTTCATTCACATCAAAAACAGAAAAATTGCTCAATACTTTCTCTTTCTAAACACCATCACTCGTTTTAACTGACTTTTATTAAATTAAAGTTATCACTTTCTTTAAACTCACTTTTCTCCTCATCTTTTACTCCTTTTCATTCACATCAAAAACAGAAAAATTGCTCAATACTTTCTCTTTCTAAACACCATCACTCGTTTTTACTCACTTTTATTAAATTAAAGTTATCACTTTCTTTAAACTCACTTTTCTCCTCATCTTTTACTCCTTTTCATTCACATCAAAAACAGAAAAATTGCTCAATACTTTCTCTTTCTAAACACCATCACTCGTTTTTACTGATTTTTATTAAATTAAAGTTATCACTTTCTTTAAACTCACTTTTCTCCTCATCTTTTACTCCTTTTCATTCACATCAAAAACAGAAAAATTGCTCAATACTCTCTCTTTCAAAACACCATAACTCTCACTTTTTATTAACTTTTATTAAATTAATTAATTACTTTCTTTAAACTCACTTTTCTCCTCATTTATTACTCCTCTTCATTCACTTCTAAAACAGAAAAATTGCTCAATACTTTCTCTTTCTAAACACCATAACTCGCACTTTTTACTCACTTTTATTAAATTAATTAATTACTTTCTTTAAACTCACTTTTCTCCTCATCTTTTACTCCTTTTCATTCACATCAAAAACAGAAAAATTGCTCAATAATCTCTCTTTCTAAACACCATAACTCTCACTTTTTATTAACTTTTATTAAATTAAAGTTATCACTTTCTTTAAACTCACTTTTCTCCTCATCTTTTACTCCTTTTCATTCACATCAAAAACAGAAAAATTGCTCAATACTTTCTCTTTCTAAACACCATCACTCGTTTTTACTGATTTTTATAGAAATTAAAGTTATCACTTTCCTTAAACTCACTTTTCTCCTCATCTTTTACTCCTTTTCATTCACATCAAAAACAGAAAAATTGCTCAATACTCTCTCTTTCAAAACACCATAAGTCTCACTTTTTATTAACTTTTATTAAATTAATTAATTACTTTCTTTAAACTCACTTTTCTCCTCATTTATTACTCCTCTTCATTCACTTCTAAAACAGAAAAATTGCTCAATACTTTCTCTTTCTAAACACCATCACTCGTTTTTACTGATTTTTATTAAATTAAAGTTATCACTTTCTTTAAACTCACTTTTCTCCTCATCTTTTACTCCTTTTCATTCACATCAAAAACAGAAAAATTGCTCAATACATTCTCTTTCTAAACACCATCACTCGTACTTTTTACTCACTTTTATTAAATTAAAGTTATCACTTTCTTTAAACTCACTTTTCTCCTCATCTTTTACTCCTTTTCATTCACATCAAAAACAGAAAAATTGCTCAATACTTTCTCTTTCTAAACACCATCACTCGTTTTTACTCACTTTTATTAAATTAAAGTTATCACTTTCTTTAAACTCACTTTTCTCCTCATCTTTTACTCCTTTTCATTCACATCAAAAACAGAAAAATTGCTCAATACTTTCTCTTTCTAAACACCATCACTCGCACTTTTTACTCACTTTTATTAAATTAAAGTTATCACTTTCTTTAAACTCACTTTTCTCCTCATCTTTTACTCCTTTTCATTCACATCAAAAACAGAAAAATTGCTCAATACATTCTCTTTCTAAACACCATAACTCGCACTTTTTACTCACTTTTATTAAATTAATTAATTACTTTCTTTAAACTCACTTTTCTCCTCATCTTTTACTCCTTTTCATTCACTTCTAAAACAGAAAAATTGCTCAATACTTTCTCTTTCTAAACACCATCACTCGTTTTTACTCACTTTTATTAAATTAAAGTTATCACTTTCTTTAAACTCACTTTTCTCCTCATCTTTTACTCCTTTTCATTCACATCAAAAACAGAAAAATTGCTCAATGCTTTCTCTTTCAAAACACCATAACTCGCTTTTACTCACTTTTATTAAATTAAATATATTTCTTTCTTTAAACTCACTTTTCTCCTCATCTTTTACTCCTTTTCATTCACTTCAAAAACAGAAAAATTGCTCAATACTCTCTCTTTCTAAACACCATCACTCGTTTTTACTCACTTTTATTAAATTAAAGTTATCACTTTCTTTAAACTCACTTTTCTCCTCATCTTTTACTCCTTTTCATTCACATCAAAAACAGAAAAATTGCTCAATACTTTCTCTTTCTAAACACCATCACTCGTTTTAACTGACTTTTATTAAATTAAAGTTATCACTTTCTTTAAACTCACTTTTCTCCTCATCTTTTACTCCTTTTCATTCACATCAAAAACAGAAAAATTGCTCAATACTTTCTCTTTCTAAACACCATCACTCGTTTTTACTCACTTTTATTAAATTAAAGTTATCACTTTCTTTAAACTCACTTTTCTCCTCATCTTTTACTCCTTTTCATTCACATCAAAAACAGAAAAATTGCTCAATACTTTCTCTTTCTAAACACCATCACTCGTTTTTACTGATTTTTATAGAAATTAAAGTTATCACTTTCCTTAAACTCACTTTTCTCCTCATCTTTTACTCCTTTTCATTCACATCAAAAACAGAAAAATTGCTCAATACTCTCTCTTTCAAAACACCATAAGTCTCACTTTTTATTAACTTTTATTAAATTAATTAATTACTTTCTTTAAACTCACTTTTCTCCTCATTTATTACTCCTCTTCATTCACTTCTAAAACAGAAAAATTGCTCAATACTTTCTCTTTCTAAACACCATAACTCGCACTTTTTACTCACTTTTATTAAATTAATTAATTACTTTCTTTAAACTCACTTTTCTCCTCATCTTTTACTCCTTTTCATTCACATCAAAAACAGAAAAATTGCTAAATACTTTCTCTTTCAAAACACCATAACTCGCACTTTTTACTCACTTTTATTAAATTAAATAATCACTTTTTTTAAACTCACTTTTCTCCTCATCTTTTACTCCTTTTCATTCACTTCTAAAACAGAAAAATTGCTCAATACTTTCTCTTTCTAAACACCATCACTCGCACTTTTTACTCACTTTTATTAAATTAAAGTTATCACTTTCTTTAAACTCACTTTTCTCCTCATCTTTTACTCCTTTTCATTCACATCAAAAACAGAAAAATTGCTCAATACTTTCTCTTTCTAAACACCATCACTCGTTTTTACTCACTTTTATTAAATTAAAGTTATCACTTTCTTTAAACTCACTTTTCTCCTCATCTTTTACTCCTTTTCATTCACATCAAAAACAGAAAAATTGCTCAATACTTTCTCTTTCTAAACACCATCACTCGTTTTTACTCACTTTTATTAAATTAAAGTTATCACTTTCTTTAAACTCACTTTTCTCCTCATCTTTTACTCCTTTTCATTCACATCAAAAACAGAAAAATTGCTCAATACTTTCTCTTTCTAAACACCATCACTCGTTTTTACTGATTTTTATTAAATTAAAGTTATCACTTTCTTTAAACTCACTTTTCTCCTCATCTTTTACTCCTTTTCATTCACATCAAAAACAGAAAAATTGCTCAATACTTTCTCTTTCTAAACACCATCACTCGTTTTTACTCACTTTTATTAAATTAAAGTTATCACTTTCTTTAAACTCACTTTTCTCCTCATCTTTTACTCCTTTTCATTCACATCAAAAACAGAAAAATTGCTCAATACTTTCTCTTTCTAAACACCATCACTCTCACTTTTTATTAATTTTTATTAAATTAAAGTTATCACTTTCTTTAAACTCACTTTTCTCCTCATCTTTTACTCCTTTTCATTCACATCAAAAACAGAAAAATTGCTCAATACATTCTCTTTCTAAACACCATAACTCGCACTTTTTACTCACTTTTATTAAATTAATTAATTACTTTCTTTAAACTCACTTTTCTCCTCATCTTTTACTCCTTTTCATTCACTTCTAAAACAGAAAAATTGCTCAATACTTTCTCTTTCTAAACACCATCACTCGTTTTTACTCACTTTTATTAAATTAAAGTTATCACTTTCTTTAAACTCACTTTTCTCCTCATCTTTTACTCCTTTTCATTCACATCAAAAACAGAAAAATTGCTCAATGCTTTCTCTTTCAAAACACCATAACTCGCTTTTACTCACTTTTATTAAATTAAATATATTTCTTTCTTTAAACTCACTTTTCTCCTCATCTTTTACTCCTTTTCATTCACTTCAAAAACAGAAAAATTGCTCAATACTCTCTCTTTCTAAACACCATCACTCGTTTTTACTCACTTTTATTAAATTAAAGTTATCACTTTCTTTAAACTCACTTTTCTCCTCATCTTTTACTCCTTTTCATTCACATCAAAAACAGAAAAATTGCTCAATACTTTCTCTTTCTAAACACCATCACTCGTTTTAACTGACTTTTATTAAATTAAAGTTATCACTTTCTTTAAACTCACTTTTCTCCTCATCTTTTACTCCTTTTCATTCACATCAAAAACAGAAAAATTGCTCAATACTTTCTCTTTCTAAACACCATCACTCGTTTTTACTCACTTTTATTAAATTAAAGTTATCACTTTCTTTAAACTCACTTTTCTCCTCATCTTTTACTCCTTTTCATTCACATCAAAAACAGAAAAATTGCTCAATACTTTCTCTTTCTAAACACCATCACTCGTTTTTACTGATTTTTATTAAATTAAAGTTATCACTTTCTTTAAACTCACTTTTCTCCTCATCTTTTACTCCTTTTCATTCACATCAAAAACAGAAAAATTGCTCAATACTTTCTCTTTCTAAACACCATCACTCTCACTTTTTATTAACTTTTATTAAATTAATTAATTACTTTCTTTAAACTCAATTTTCTCCTCATTTATTACTCCTCTTCATTCACTTCTAAAACAGAAAAATTGCTCAATACTTTCTCTTTCTAAACACCATAACTCGCACTTTTTACTCACTTTTATTAAATTAATTAATTACTTTCTTTAAACTCACTTTTCTCCTCATCTTTTACTCCTTTTCATTCACATCAAAAACAGAAAAATTGCTCAATAATCTCTCTTTCTAAACACCATAACTCTCACTTTTTATTAACTTTTATTAAATTAAAGTTATCACTTTCTTTAAACTCACTTTTCTCCTCATCTTTTACTCCTTTTCATTCACATCAAAAACAGAAAAATTGCTCAATACTTTCTCTTTCTAAACACCATCACTCGTTTTTACTGATTTTTATTAAATTAAAGTTATCACTTTCCTTAAACTCACTTTTCTCCTCATCTTTTACTCCTTTTCATTCACATCAAAAACAGAAAAATTGCTCAATAATCTCTCTTTCAAAACACCATAACTCTCACTTTTTATTAACTTTTATTAAATTAATTAATTACTTTCTTTAAACTCACTTTTCTCCTCATTTATTACTCCTCTTCATTCACTTCTAAAACAGAAAAATTGCTCAATACTTTCTCTTTCTAAACACCATCACTCGTTTTTACTGATTTTTATTAAATTAAAGTTATCACTTTCTTTAAACTCACTTTTCTCCTCATCTTTTACTCCTTTTCATTCACATCAAAAACAGAAAAATTGCTCAATACATTCTCTTTCTAAACACCATCACTCGTACTTTTTACTCACTTTTATTAAATTAAAGTTATCACTTTCTTTAAACTCACTTTTCTCCTCATCTTTTACTCCTTTTCATTCACATCAAAAACAGAAAAATTGCTCAATACTTTCTCTTTCTAAACACCATCACTCGTTTTTACTCACTTTTATTAAATTAAATAATCACTTTCTTTAAACTCACTTCTCTCCTCATCTTTTACTCCTTTTCATTCACATCAAAAACAGAAAAATTGCTCAATACATTCTCTTTAAAAACATTATCACTCGCACTTTTTACTCACTTTTATTAAATTAAAGTTATCACTTTTTTTAAACTCACTTTTCTCCTCATCTTTTACTCCTTTTCATTCACATCAAAAACAGAAAAATTGCTCAATACATTCTCTTTCTAAACACCATCACTCTCACTTTTTATTAATTTTTATTAAATTAAAGTTATCACTTTCTTTAAACTCACTTTTCTCCTCATCTTTTACTCCTTTTCATTCACATCAAAAACAGAAAAATTGCTCAATACTTTCTCTTTCTAAACACCATCACTCGTTTTTACTCACTTTTATTAAATTAAAGTTATCACTTTCTTTAAACTCACTTTTCTCCTCATCTTTTACTCCTTTTCATTCACATCAAAAACAGAAAAATTGCTCAATACTTTCTCTTTCTAAACACCATCACTCGTTTTTACTCACTTTTATTAAATTAAAGTTATCACTTTCTTTAAACTCACTTTTCT
The DNA here is from genome assembly GCA_946699065.1 of Loxodes magnus. NCBI lineage: Eukaryota > Ciliophora > Karyorelictea > Loxodida > Loxodidae > Loxodes > Loxodes magnus. The sequence goes on along the minus strand of CAMPDV010001992.1, from coordinate 27,449 downwards.
CCTCATCTTTTACTCCTTTTCATTCACATCAAAAACAGAAAAATTGCTCAATACTTTCTCTTTCTAAACACCATCACTCTCACTTTTTATTAATTTTTATTAAATTAAAGTTATCACTTTCTTTAAACTCACTTTTCTCCTCATCTTTTACTCCTTTTCATTCACATCAAAAACAGAAAAATTGCTCAATACTTTCTCTTTCTAAACACCATCACTCGTTTTTACTGATTTTTATTAAATTAAAGTTATCACTTTCTTTAAACTCACTTTTCTCCTCATCTTTTGCTTCTTTTCATTCACTTCAAAAACAGAAAAATTGCTCAATACTCTCTCTTTCTAAACACCATAACTCTCACTTTTTATTAACTTTTATTAAATTAATTAATTACTTTCTTTAAACTCACTTTTCTCCTCATTTATTACTCCTCTTCATTCACTTCAAAAACAGAAAAATTGCTCAATACATTCTCTTTCTAAACACCATAACTCGCTTTTACTCACTTTTATTAAATTAAATATATTTCTTTCTTTAAACTCACTTTTCTCCTCATCTTTTACTCCTTTTCATTCACATCAAAAACAGAAAAATTGCTCAATACTTTCTCTTTCTAAACACCATCACTCGTTTTTACTCACTTTTATTAAATTAATTAATTACTTTCTTTAAACTCACTTTTCTCCTCATTTATTACTCCTCTTCATTCACATCAAAAACAGAAAAATTGCTCAATACTTTCTCTTTCTAAACACCATCACTCGTTTTTACTGATTTTTATTAAATTAAAGTTATCACTTTCTTTAAACTCACTTTTCTCCTCATCTTTTGCTTCTTTTCATTCACTTCAAAAACAGAAAAATTGCTCAATACTCTCTCTTTCTAAACACCATAACTCTCACTTTTTATTAACTTTTATTAAATTAATTAATTACTTTCTTTAAACTCACTTTTCTCCTCATTTATTACTCCTCTTCATTCACTTCAAAAACAGAAAAATTGCTCAATACTTTCTCTTTCTAAACACCATAACTCGCTTTTACTCACTTTTATTAAATTAAAGTTATCACTTTCTTTAAACTCACTTTTCTCCTCATCTTTTACTCCTTTTCATTCACATCAAAAACAGAAAAATTGCTCAATACTCTCTCTTTCTAAACACCATAACTCGCACTTTTTACTCACTTTTATTAAATTAATTAATTACTTTCTTTAAACTCACTTTTCTCCTCATCTTTTACTCCTTTTCATTCACATCAAAAACAGAAAAATTGCTCAAAACTTTCTCTTTCTAAACACCATCACTCGTTTTTACTCACTTTTATTAAATTAAAGTTATCACTTTCTTTAAACTCACTTTTCTCCTCATCTTTTACTCCTTTTCATTCACATCAAAAACAGAAAAATTGCTCAATACTTTCTCTTTCTAAACACCATCACTCGTTTTTACTCACTTTTATTAAATTAATTAATTACTTTCTTTAAACTCACTTTTCTCCTCATTTATTACTCCTCTTCATTCACATCAAAAACAGAAAAATTGCTCAATACTTTCTCTTTCTAAACACCATCACTCGTTTTTACTCACTTTTATTAAATTAAAGTTATCACTTTCTTTAAACTCACTTTTCTCCTCATCTTTTACTCCTTTTCATTCACATCAAAAACAGAAAAATTGCTCAATACTCTCTCTTTCTAAACACCATAACTCGCACTTTTTATTAACTTTTATTAAATTAATTAATTACTTTCTTTAAACTCAATTTTCTCCTCATTTATTACTCCTCTTCATTCACTTCTAAAACAGAAAAATTGCTCAATACTTTCTCTTTCTAAACACCATCACTCGTTTTTACTCACTTTTATCAAATTAATTAATTACTTTCTTTAAACTCACTTTTCTCCTCATCTTTTACTCCTTTTCATTCACATCAAAAACAGAAAAATTGCTCAATACTCTCTCTTTCAAAACACCATAACTCTCACTTTTTATTAACTTTAATTAAATTAAAGTTATCACTTTCTTTAAACTCACTTTTCTCCTCATCTTTTACTCCTTTTCATTCACTTCAAAAAGAGAAAAATTGCTCAATACTCTCTCTTTCTAAACACCATCACTCGTTTTTACTCACTTTTATTAAATTAATTAATTACTTTCTTTAAACTCACTTTTCTCCTCATTTATTACTCCTCTTCATTCACTTCTAAAACAGAAAAATTGCTCAATACTTTCTCTTTCTAAACACCATAACTCGCACTTTTTACTCACTTTTATTAAATTAATTAATTACTTTCTTTAAACTCACTTTTCTCCTCATCTTTTACTCCTTTTCATTCACATCAAAAACAGAAAAATTGCTCAATACATTCTCTTTCTAAACACCATCACTCGTACTTTTTACTCACTTTTATTAAATTAAAGTTATCACTTTCTTTAAACTCACTTTTCTCCTCATCTTTTACTCCTTTTCATTCACATCAAAAACAGAAAAATTGCTCAATACTTTCTCTTTCTAAACACCATCACTCGTTTTTACTGATTTTTATTAAATTAAAGTTATCACTTTCCTTAAACTCACTTTTCTCCTCATCTTTTACTCCTTTTCATTCACATCAAAAACAGAAAAATTGCTCAATACTCTCTCTTTCTAAACACCATCACTCGTTTTTACTCACTTTTATTAAATTAATTAATTACTTTCTTTAAACTCACTTTTCTCCTCATTTATTACTCCTCTTCATTCACTTCAAAAACAGAAAAATTGCTCAATACTTTCTCTTTCTAAACACCATAACTCGCTTTTACTCACTTTTATTAAATTAAAGTTATCACTTTCTTTAAACTCACTTTTCTCCTCATCTTTTACTCCTTTTCATTCACATCAAAAACAGAAAAATTGCTCAATACTCTCTCTTTCTAAACACCATAACTCGCACTTTTTACTCACTTTTATTAAATTAATTAATTACTTTCTTTAAACTCACTTTTCTCCTCATCTTTTACTCCTTTTCATTCACATCAAAAACAGAAAAATTGCTCAATACTCTCTCTTTCTAAACACCATAACTCTCACTTTTTACTCACTTTTATTAAATTAAAGTTATCACTTTCTTTAAACTCACTTTTCTCCTCATCTTTTACTCCTTTTCATTCACATCAAAAACAGAAAAATTGCTCAATGCTTTCTCTTTCAAAACACCATCACTCGTTTTTACTCACTTTTATTAAATTAAAGTTATCACTTTCTTTAAACTCACTTTTCTCCTCATCTTTTACTCCTTTTCATTCACATCAAAAACAGAAAAATTGCTCAATACTTTCTCTTTCTAAACACCATCACTCGTTTTTACTCACTTTTATTAAATTAAAGTTATCACTTTCTTTAAACTCACTTTTCTCCTCATCTTTTGCTTCTTTTCATTCACTTCAAAAACAGAAAAATTGCTCAATACTCTCTCTTTCTAAACACCATAACTCTCACTTTTTATTAACTTTTATTAAATTAATTAATTACTTTCTTTAAACTCACTTTTCTCCTCATTTATTACTCCTCTTCATTCACATCAAAAACAGAAAAATTGCTCAATACTTTCTCTTTCAAAACACCATCACTCGTTTTTACTCACTTTTATTAAATTAAAGTTATCACTTTCTTTAAACTCACTTTTCTCCTCATCTTTTACTCCTTTTCATTCACTTCAAAAAGAGAAAAATTGCTCAATACTTTCTCTTTCTAAACACCATCACTCGAACTTTAAACTCACTTTTATTAAATTAATTAATTACTTTCTTTAAACTCACTTTTCTCCTCATCTTTTACTCCTTTTCATTCACTTCAAAAACAGAAAAATTGCTCAATACTTTCTCTTTCTAAACACCATCACTCGTTTTTACTCACTTTAATTAAATTAAAGTTATCACTTTCTTTAAACTCACTTTTCTCCTCATCTTTTGCTTCTTTTCATTCACTTCAAAAACAGAAAAATTGCTGAATACTTTACTCTTTCAAAACACCATCACTCGTTTTTACTCACTTTTATTAAATTAAATAATTACTTTCTTTAAACTCACTTTTCTCCTCATCTTTTACTCCTTTTCATTCACATCAAAAACAGAAAAATTGCTCAATACTCTCTCTTTCTAAACACCATCACTCGAACTTTAAACTCACTTTTATTAAATTAAATAATCACTTTCTTTAAACTCACTTTTCTCCTCATCTTTTACTCCTTTTCATTCACTTCAAAAAGAGAAAAATTGCTCAATACTCTCTCTTTCTAAACACCATCACTCGTACTTTTTACTCACTTTTATTAAATTAAAGTTATCACTTTCTTTAAACTCACTTTTCTCCTCATTTATTACTCCTTTTCATTCACATCAAAAACAGAAAAATTGCTCAATACATTCTCTTTCTAAACACCATCACTCGTTTTTACTCACTTTTATTAAATTAAAGTTATCACTTTCTTTAAACTCACTTTTCTCCTCATCTTTTACTCCTTTTCATTCACATCAAAAACAGAAAAATTGCTCAATACTCTCTCTTTCTAAACACCATAACTCTCACTTTTTATTAACTTTTATTAAATTAATTAATTACTTTCTTTAAACTCACTTTTCTCCTCATTTATTACTCCTTTTCATTCACATCAAAAACAGAAAAATTGCTCAATACATTCTCTTTCTAAACACCATCACTCGTTTTTACTCACTTTTATTAAATTAAAGTTATCACTTTCTTTAAACTCACTTTTCTCCTCATCTTTTACTCCTTTTCATTCACATCAAAAACAGAAAAATTGCTCAATACTCTCTCTTTCTAAACACCATAACTCTCACTTTTTATTAACTTTTATTAAATTAATTAATTACTTTCTTTAAACTCACTTTTCTCCTCATTTATTACTCCTCTTCATTCACATCAAAAACAGAAAAATTGCTCAATACTTTCTCTTTCTAAACACCATCACTCGTTTTTACTCACTTTAATTAAATTAAAGTTATCACTTTCTTTAAACTCACTTTTCTCCTCATCTTTTACTCCTTTTCATTCACTTCAAAAAGAGAAAAATTGCTCAATACTTTCTCTTTCAAAACACCATCACTCGTTTTTACTCACTTTTATTAAATTAAAGTTATCACTTTCTTTAAACTCACTTTTCTCCTCATCTTTTACTCCTTTTCATTCACTTCAAAAAGAGAAAAATTGCTCAATACTTTCTCTTTCTAAACACCATCACTCGAACTTTAAACTCACTTTTATTAAATTAATTAATTACTTTCTTTAAACTCACTTTTCTCCTCATTTATTACTCCTCTTCATTCACTTCTAAAACAGAAAAATTGCTCAATACTTTCTCTTTCTAAACACCATAACTCGCACTTTTTACTCACTTTTATTAAATTAATTAATTACTTTCTTTAAACTCACTTTTCTCCTCATCTTTTGCTTCTTTTCATTCACTTCAAAAACAGAAAAATTGCTGAATACTTTACTCTTTCAAAACACCATCACTCGTTTTTACTCACTTTTATTAAATTAAATAATCACTTTCTTTAAACTCACTTCTCTCCTCATCTTTTACTCCTTTTCATTCACATCAAAAACAGAAAAATTGCTCAATACTCTCTCTTTCTAAACACCATCACTCGAACTTTAAACTCACTTTTATTAAATTAAATAATCACTTTCTTTAAACTCACTTTTCTCCTCATCTTTTACTCCTTTTCATTCACATCAAAAACAGAAAAATTGCTCAATGCTTTCTCTTTCAAAACACCATCACTCGTACTTTTTACTCACTTTTATTAAATTAAAGTTATCACTTTCTTTAAACTCACTTTTCTCCTCATTTATTACTCCTTTTCATTCACATCAAAAACAGAAAAATTGCTCAATACATTCTCTTTCTAAACACCATCACTCGTTTTTACTCACTTTTATTAAATTAAAGTTATCACTTTCTTTAAACTCACTTTTCTCCTCATCTTTTACTCCTTTTCATTCACATCAAAAACAGAAAAATTGCTCAATACTCTCTCTTTCTAAACACCATAACTCTCACTTTTTATTAACTTTTATTAAATTAATTAATTACTTTCTTTAAACTCACTTTTCTCCTCATTTATTACTCCTTTTCATTCACATCAAAAACAGAAAAATTGCTCAATACATTCTCTTTCTAAACACCATCACTCGTTTTTACTCACTTTTATTAAATTAAAGTTATCACTTTCTTTAAACTCACTTTTCTCCTCATCTTTTACTCCTTTTCATTCACATCAAAAACAGAAAAATTGCTCAATACTCTCTCTTTCTAAACACCATAACTCTCACTTTTTATTAACTTTTATTAAATTAATTAATTACTTTCTTTAAACTCACTTTTCTCCTCATCTTTTGCTTCTTTTCATTCACTTCAAAAACAGAAAAATTGCTGAATACTTTACTCTTTCAAAACACCATCACTCGTTTTTACTCACTTTTATTAAATTAAATAATTACTTTCTTTAAACTCACTTTTCTCCTCATCTTTTACTCCTTTTCATTCACATCAAAAACAGAAAAATTGCTCAATACTCTCTCTTTCTAAACACCATCACTCGACTTTAAACTCACTTTTATTAAATTAAATAATCACTTTCTTTAAACTCACTTTTCTCCTCATCTTTTACTCCTTTTCATTCACATCAAAAACAGAAAAATTGCTCAATGCTTTCTCTTTCAAAACACCATCACTCGTACTTTTTACTCACTTTTATTAAATTAAAGTTATCACTTTCTTTAAACTCACTTTTCTCCTCATTTATTACTCCTTTTCATTCACATCAAAAACAGAAAAATTGCTCAATACATTCTCTTTCTAAAACACCATCACTCGTTTTTACTCACTTTTATTAAATTAAAGTTATCACTTTCTTTAAACTCACTTTTCTCCTCATCTTTTACTCCTTTTCATTCACATCAAAAACAGAAAAATTGCTCAATACTCTCTCTTTCTAAACACCATAACTCTCACTTTTTATTAACTTTTATTAAATTAATTAATTACTTTCTTTAAACTCACTTTTCTCCTCATTTATTACTCCTTTTCATTCACATCAAAAACAGAAAAATTGCTCAATACATTCTCTTTCTAAACACCATCACTCGTTTTTACTCACTTTTATTAAATTAAAGTTATCACTTTCTTTAAACTCACTTTTCTCCTCATCTTTTACTCCTTTTCATTCACATCAAAAACAGAAAAATTGCTCAATACTCTCTCTTTCTAAACACCATAACTCTCACTTTTTATTAACTTTTATTAAATTAATTAATTACTTTCTTTAAACTCACTTTTCTCCTCATTTATTACTCCTCTTCATTCACATCAAAAACAGAAAAATTGCTCAATACTTTCTCTTTCTAAACACCATCACTCGTTTTTACTCACTTTAATTAAATTAAAGTTATCACTTTCTTTAAACTCACTTTTCTCCTCATCTTTTACTCCTTTTCATTCACTTCAAAAAGAGAAAAATTGCTCAATACTCTCTCTTTCTAAACACCATCACTCGTTTTTACTCACTTTTATTAAATTAATTAATTACTTTCTTTAAACTCACTTTTCTCCTCATTTATTACTCCTCTTCATTCACTTCAAAAACAGAAAAATTGCTCAATACTTTCTCTTTCTAAACACCATAACTCGCTTTTACTCACTTTTATTAAATTAAAGTTATCACTTTCTTTAAACTCACTTTTCTCCTCATCTTTTACTCCTTTTCATTCACATCAAAAACAGAAAAATTGCTCAATACTCTCTCTTTCTAAACACCATAACTCGCACTTTTTACTCACTTTTATTAAATTAATTAATTACTTTCTTTAAACTCACTTTTCTCCTCATCTTTTACTCCTTTTCATTCACATCAAAAACAGAAAAATTGCTCAATACTCTCTCTTTCTAAACACCATAACTCGCACTTTTTACTCACTTTTATTAAATTAAAGTTATCACTTTCTTTAAACTCACTTTTCTCCTCATCTTTTACTCCTTTTCATTCACATCAAAAACAGAAAAATTGCTCAATACTCTCTCTTTCTAAACACCATCACTCGTTTTTACTCACTTTTATTAAATTAATTAATTACTTTCTTTAAACTCACTTTTCTCCTCATCTTTTACTCCTTTTCATTCACTTCAAAAAGAGAAAAATTGCTCAATACTTTACTCTTTCAAAACACCATAACTCTCACTTTTTACTCACTTTTATTAAATTAAAGTTATCACTTTCTTTAAACTCACTTTTCTCCTCATCTTTTACTCCTTTTCATTCACATCAAAAACAGAAAAATTGCTCAATGCTTTCTCTTTCAAAACACCATCACTCGTTTTTACTCACTTTTATTAAATTAAAGTTATCACTTTCTTTAAACTCACTTTTCTCCTCATCTTTTACTCCTTTTCATTCACATCAAAAACAGAAAAATTGCTCAATACTTTCTCTTTCAAAACACCATCACTCGTTTTTACTCACTTTTATTAAATTAAAGTTATCACTTTCTTTAAACTCACTTTTCTCCTCATCTTTTGCTTCTTTTCATTCACTTCAAAAACAGAAAAATTGCTCAATACTCTCTCTTTCTAAACACCATAACTCTCACTTTTTATTAACTTTTATTAAATTAATTAATTACTTTCTTTAAACTCACTTTTCTCCTCATTTATTACTCCTCTTCATTCACATCAAAAACAGAAAAATTGCTCAATACTTTCTCTTTCAAAACACCATCACTCGTTTTTACTCACTTTTATTAAATTAAAGTTATCACTTTCTTTAAACTCACTTTTCTCCTCATCTTTTACTCCTTTTCATTCACTTCAAAAACAGAAAAATTGCTCAATGCTTTCTCTTTCTAAACACCATCACTCGAACTTTAAACTCACTTTTATTAAATTAATTAATTACTTTCTTTAAACTCACTTTTCTCCTCATCTTTTACTCCTTTTCATTCACTTCAAAAACAGAAAAATTGCTCAATACTTTCTCTTTCTAAACACCATCACTCGTTTTTACTCACTTTAATTAAATTAAAGTTATCACTTTCTTTAAACTCACTTTTCTCCTCATCTTTTGCTTCTTTTCATTCACTTCAAAAACAGAAAAATTGCTGAATACTTTACTCTTTCAAAACACCATCACTCGTTTTTACTCACTTTTATTAAATTAAATAATTACTTTCTTTAAACTCACTTTTCTCCTCATCTTTTACTCCTTTTCATTCACATCAAAAACAGAAAAATTGCTCAATACTCTCTCTTTCTAAACACCATCACTCGAACTTTAAACTCACTTTTATTAAATTAAATAATCACTTTCTTTAAACTCACTTTTCTCCTCATCTTTTACTCCTTTTCATTCACTTCAAAAAGAGAAAAATTGCTCAATACTCTCTCTTTCTAAACACCATCACTCGTACTTTTTACTCACTTTTATTAAATTAAAGTTATCACTTTCTTTAAACTCACTTTTCTCCTCATTTATTACTCCTTTTCATTCACATCAAAAACAGAAAAATTGCTCAATACATTCTCTTTCTAAACACCATCACTCGTTTTTACTCACTTTTATTAAATTAAAGTTATCACTTTCTTTAAACTCACTTTTCTCCTCATCTTTTACTCCTTTTCATTCACATCAAAAACAGAAAAATTGCTCAATACATTCTCTTTCTAAACACCATAACTCTCACTTTTTATTAACTTTTATTAAATTAATTAATTACTTTCTTTAAACTCACTTTTCTCCTCATCTTTTACTCCTTTTCATTCACATCAAAAACAGAAAAATTGCTCAATACATTCTCTTTCTAAACACCATCACTCGTTTTTACTCACTTTTATTAAATTAAAGTTATCACTTTCTTTAAACTCACTTTTCTCCTCATCTTTTACTCCTTTTCATTCACATCAAAAACAGAAAAATTGCTCAATACTCTCTCTTTCTAAACACCATCACTCGTTTTTACTCACTTTTATTAAATTAATTAATTACTTTCTTTAAACTCACTTTTCTCCTCATTTATTACTCCTCTTCATTCACTTCAAAAACAGAAAAATTGCTCAATACTTTCTCTTTCTAAACACCATAACTCGCTTTTACTCACTTTTATTAAATTAAAGTTATCACTTTCTTTAAACTCACTTTTCTCCTCATCTTTTACTCCTTTTCATTCACTTCAAAAAGAGAAAAATTGCTCAATACTCTCTCTTTCTAAACACCATCACTCGTTTTTACTCACTTTTATTAAATTAATTAATTACTTTCTTTAAACTCACTTTTCTCCTCATTTATTACTCCTCTTCATTCACATCAAAAACAGAAAAATTGCTCAATACTTTCTCTTTCTAAACACCATCACTCGTTTTTACTCACTTTAATTAAATTAAAGTTATCACTTTCTTTAAACTCACTTTTCTCCTCATCTTTTACTCCTTTTCATTCACATCAAAAACAGAAAAATTGCTCAATACTCTCTCTTTCTAAACACCATAACTCGCACTTTTTACTCACTTTTATTAAATTAATTAATTACTTTCTTTAAACTCACTTTTCTCCTCATCTTTTACTCCTTTTCATTCACATCAAAAACAGAAAAATTGCTCAATACTCTCTCTTTCTAAACACCATAACTCTCACTTTTTACTCACTTTTATTAAATTAAAGTTATCACTTTCTTTAAACTCACTTTTCTCCTCATCTTTTACTCCTTTTCATTCACATCAAAAACAGAAAAATTGCTCAAAACTTTCTCTTTCTAAACACCATCACTCGTTTTTACTCACTTTTATTAAATTAAAGTTATCACTTTCTTTAAACTCACTTTTCTCCTCATCTTTTACTCCTTTTCATTCACTTCAAAAAGAGAAAAATTGCTCAATACTTTACTCTTTCAAAACACCATAACTCGCACTTTTTACTCACTTTTATCAAATTAATTAATTACTTTCTTTAAACTCACTTTTCTCCTCATCTTTTACTCCTTTTCATTCACATCAAAAACAGAAAAATTGCTCAATGCTTTCTCTTTCAAAACACCATCACTCGTTTTTACTCACTTTTATTAAATTAAAGTTATCACTTTCTTTAAACTCACTTTTCTCCTCATCTTTTACTCCTTTTCATTCACATCAAAAACAGAAAAATTGCTCAATACTTTCTCTTTCAAAACACCATCACTCGTTTTTACTCACTTTTATTAAATTAAAGTTATCACTTTCTTTAAACTCACTTTTCTCCTCATCTTTTGCTTCTTTTCATTCACTTCAAAAACAGAAAAATTGCTCAATACTCTCTCTTTCTAAACACCATAACTCTCACTTTTTATTAACTTTTATTAAATTAATTAATTACTTTCTTTAAACTCACTTTTCTCCTCATCTTTTACTCCTTTTCATTCACTTCAAAAAGAGAAAAATTGCTCAATACTTTCTCTTTCAAAACACCATCACTCGTTTTTACTCACTTTTATTAAATTAAAGTTATCACTTTCTTTAAACTCACTTTTCTCCTCATCTTTTACTCCTTTTCATTCACTTCAAAAAGAGAAAAATTGCTCAATACTCTCTCTTTCTAAACACCATCACTCGTTTTTACTCACTTTTATTAAATTAATTAATTACTTTCTTTAAACTCACTTTTCTCCTCATCTTTTACTCCTTTTCATTCACTTCAAAAACAGAAAAATTGCTCAATACTTTCTCTTTCTAAACACCATCACTCGTTTTTACTCACTTTAATTAAATTAAAGTTATCACTTTCTTTAAACTCACTTTTCTCCTCATCTTTTGCTTCTTTTCATTCACTTCAAAAACAGAAAAATTGCTCAATACTCTCTCTTTCTAAACACCATAACTCTCACTTTTTATTAACTTTTATTAAATTAATTAATTACTTTCTTTAAACTCACTTTTCTCCTCATTTATTACTCCTCTTCATTCACATCAAAAACAGAAAAATTGCTCAATACTTTCTCTTTCAAAACACCATCACTCGTTTTTACTCACTTTTATTAAATTAAAGTTATCACTTTCTTTAAACTCACTTTTCTCCTCATCTTTTACTCCTTTTCATTCACTTCAAAAACAGAAAAATTGCTCAATACTTTCTCTTTCTAAACACCATCACTCGAACTTTAAACTCACTTTTATCAAATTAATTAATTACTTTCTTTAAACTCACTTTTCTCCTCATCTTTTACTCCTTTTCATTCACTTCAAAAACAGAAAAATTGCTCAATACTTTCTCTTTCTAAACACCATCACTCGTTTTTACTCACTTTTATTAAATTAAATAATCACTTTCTTTAAACTCACTTTTCTCCTCATCTTTTGCTTCTTTTCATTCACTTCAAAAACAGAAAAATTGCTGAATACTTTACTCTTTCAAAACACCATCACTCGTTTTTACTCACTTTTATTAAATTAAATAATTACTTTCTTTAAACTCACTTTTCTCCTCATCTTTTACTCCTTTTCATTCACATCAAAAACAGAAAAATTGCTCAATACTCTCTCTTTCTAAACACCATCACTCGAACTTTAAACTCACTTTTATTAAATTAAATAATCACTTTCTTTAAACTCACTTTTCTCCTCATCTTTTACTCCTTTTCATTCACTTCAAAAAGAGAAAAATTGCTCAATACTCTCTCTTTCTAAACACCATCACTCGTACTTTTTACTCACTTTTATTAAATTAAAGTTATCACTTTCTTTAAACTCACTTTTCTCCTCATCTTTTACTCCTTTTCATTCACATCAAAAACAGAAAAATTGCTCAATACTTTCTCTTTCTAAACACCATCACTCGTTTTTACTGATTTTTATTAAATTAAAGTTATCACTTTCCTTAAACTCACTTTTCTCCTCATCTTTTACTCCTTTTCATTCACATCAAAAACAGAAAAATTGCTCAATACTCTCTCTTTCAAAACACCATAACTCTCACTTTTTATTAACTTTTATTAAATTAATTAATTACTTTCTTTAAACTCACTTTTCTCCTCATCTTTTACTCCTTTTCATTCACATCAAAAACAGAAAAATTGCTCAATACATTCTCTTTCTAAACACCATCACTCGTTTTTACTCACTTTTATTAAATTAAAGTTATCACTTTCTTTAAACTCACTTTTCTCCTCATCTTTTACTCCTTTTCATTCACATCAAAAACAGAAAAATTGCTCAATACTCTCTCTTTCTAAACACCATAACTCTCACTTTTTATTAACTTTTATTAAATTAATTAATTACTTTCTTTAAACTCACTTTTCTCCTCATCTTTTACTCCTTTTCATTCACATCAAAAACAGAAAAATTGCTCAATACTTTCTCTTTCTAAACACCATCACTCGTTTTTACTGATTTTTATTAAATTAAAGTTATCACTTTCCTTAAACTCACTTTTCTCCTCATCTTTTACTCCTTTTCATTCACATCAAAAACAGAAAAATTGCTCAATACTCTCTCTTTCAAAACACCATAACTCTCACTTTTTATTAACTTTTATTAAATTAATTAATTACTTTCTTTAAACTCACTTTTCTCCTCATCTTTTACTCCTTTTCATTCACATCAAAAACAGAAAAATTGCTCAATACATTCTCTTTCTAAACACCATCACTCGTTTTTACTCACTTTTATTAAATTAAAGTTATCACTTTCTTTAAACTCACTTTTCTCCTCATCTTTTACTCCTTTTCATTCACATCAAAAACAGAAAAATTGCTCAATACTCTCTCTTTCAAAACACCATAACTCTCACTTTTTATTAACTTTTATTAAATTAATTAATTACTTTCTTTAAACTCACTTTTCTCCTCATCTTTTACTCCTTTTCATTCACATCAAAAACAGAAAAATTGCTCAATACTTTCTCTTTCTAAACACCATCACTCGTTTTTACTCACTTTAATTAAATTAAAGTTATCACTTTCTTTAAACTCACTTTTCTCCTCATCTTTTGCTTCTTTTCATTCACTTCAAAAACAGAAAAATTGCTCAATACTCTCTCTTTCAAAACACCATAACTCTCACTTTTTATTAACTTTTATTAAATTAATTAATTACTTTCTTTAAACTCACTTTTCTCCTCATCTTTTACTCCTTTTCATTCACATCAAAAACAGAAAAATTGCTCAATACTTTCTCTTTCTAAACACCATCACTCGTTTTTACTCACTTTAATTAAATTAAAGTTATCACTTTCTTTAAACTCACTTTTCTCCTCATCTTTTACTCCTTTTCATTCACTTCAAAAAGAGAAAAATTGCTCAATACTCTCTCTTTCTAAACACCATCACTCGTTTTTACTCACTTTTATTAAATTAATTAATTACTTTCTTTAAACTCACTTTTCTCCTCATTTATTACTCCTCTTCATTCACTTCAAAAACAGAAAAATTGCTCAATACTTTCTCTTTCTAAACACCATAACTCGCTTTTACTCACTTTTATTAAATTAAAGTTATCACTTTCTTTAAACTCACTTTTCTCCTCATCTTTTACTCCTTTTCATTCACATCAAAAACAGAAAAATTGCTCAATACTCTCTCTTTCTAAACACCATAACTCGCACTTTTTACTCACTTTTATTAAATTAATTAATTACTTTCTTTAAACTCACTTTTCTCCTCATCTTTTACTCCTTTTCATTCACATCAAAAACAGAAAAATTGCTCAATACTCTCTCTTTCTAAACACCATAACTCTCACTTTTTACTCACTTTTATTAAATTAAAGTTATCACTTTCTTTAAACTCACTTTTCTCCTCATCTTTTACTCCTTTTCATTCACATCAAAAACAGAAAAATTGCTCAAAACTTTCTCTTTCTAAACACCATCACTCGTTTTTACTCACTTTTATTAAATTAAAGTTATCACTTTCTTTAAACTCACTTTTCTCCTCATCTTTTACTCCTTTTCATTCACTTCAAAAAGAGAAAAATTGCTCAATACTTTCTCTTTCTAAACAATATCACTCGAACTTTTTACTCACTTTTATTAAATTAAATAATCACTTTCTTTAAACTCACTTTTCTCCTCATCTTTTACTCCTTTTCATTCACATCAAAAAACAGAAAAATTGCTCAATACATTCTCTTTCTAAACACCATCACTCGTTTTTACTCACTTTTATTAAATTAAATAATCACTTTCTTTAAACTCACTTCTCTCCTCATCTTTTACTCCTTTTCATTCACATCAAAAACAGAAAAATTGCTCAATGCTTTCTCTTTCTAAACAATATCACTCGAACTTTTTACTCACTTTTATTAAATTAAATAATCACTTTCTTTAAACTCTCTTCTCTCCTCATCTTTTACTCCTTTTCATTCACATCAAAAACAGAAAAATTGCTCAATGCTTTCTCTTTCTAAACAATATCACTCGAACTTTTTACTCACTTTTATTAAATTAAATAATCACTTTCTTTAAACTCACTTCTCTCCTCATCTTTTACTCCTTTTCATTCACATCAAAAACAGAAAAATTGCTCAATACTTTCTCTTTCTAAACACCATCACTCGCACTTTTTACTCACTTTTATTAAATTAAAGTTATCACTTTTTTTAAACTCACTTTTCTCCTCATCTTTTACTCCTTTTCATTCACATCAAAAACAGAAAAATTGCTCAATGCTTTCTCTTTCTAAACACCATCACTCGCACTTTTTACTCACTTTTATTAAATTAAAGTTATCACTTTTTTTAAACTCACTTTTCTCCTCATCTTTTACTCCTTTTCATTCACATCAAAAACAGAAAAATTGCTCAATACTTTCTCTTTATAAACACCATCACTCGTTTTTACTCACTTTTATTAAATTAAATAATCACTTTCTTTAAACTCACTTTTCTCCTCATCTTTTACTCCTTTTCATTCACATCAAAAACAGAAAAATTGCTCAATGCTTTCTCTTTCTAAACACCATCACTCGCACTTTTTACTCACTTTTATTAAATTAAAGTTATCACTTTTTTTATACTCACTTTTCTCCTCATCTTTTACTCCTTTTCATTCACATCAAAAACAGAAAAATTGCTCAATACTTTCTCTTTCTAAACACCATCACTCGTTTTTACTCACTTTTATTAAATTAAAGTTATCACTTTCTTTAAACTCACTTTTCTTCTCATCTTTTACTACTTTTCATTCACATCAAAAACAGAAAAATTGCTCAATGCTTTCTCTTTCAAAACACCATAACTCGCACTTTTTACTCACTTTTATCAAATTAATTAATTACTTTCTTTAAACTCACTTTTTTCCTCATCTTTTACTCCTTTTCATTCACATCAAAAACAGAAAAATTGCTCAATGCTTTCTCTTTCAAAACACCATCACTCGTTTTTACTCACTTTTATTAAATTAAAGTTATCACTTTCTTTAAACTCACTTTTCTCCTCATCTTTTACTCCTTTTCATTCACATCAAAAACAGAAAAATTGCTCAATACTTTCTCTTTCAAAACACCATCACTCGTTTTTACTCACTTTTATTAAATTAAAGTTATCACTTTCTTTAAACTCACTTTTCTCCTCATCTTTTGCTTCTTTTCATTCACTTCAAAAACAGAAAAATTGCTCAATACTCTCTCTTTCTAAACACCATAACTCTCACTTTTTATTAACTTTTATTAAATTAATTAATTACTTTCTTTAAACTCACTTTTCTCCTCATTTATTACTCCTCTTCATTCACTTCTAAAACAGAAAAATTGCTCAATACTTTCTCTTTCTAAACACCATCACTCGTTTTTACTCACTTTTATTAAATTAATTAATTACTTTCTTTAAACTCACTTTTCTCCTCATCTTTTACTCCTTTTCATTCACTTCAAAAACAGAAAAATTGCTCAATACTTTCTCTTTCTAAACACCATCACTCGAACTTTAAACTCACTTTTATTAAATTAATTAATTACTTTCTTTAAACTCACTTTTCTCCTCATCTTTTACTCCTTTTCATTCACATCAAAAACAGAAAAATTGCTCAATGCTCTCTCTTTCTAAACACCATAACTCGCAATTTTTACTCACTTTTATTAAATTAAAGTTATCACTTTCTTTAAACTCACTTTTCTCCTCATCTTTTACTCCTTTTCATTCACTTCAAAAACAGAAAAATTGCTCAATGCATTCTCTTTCTAAACACCATCACTCGCACTTTTTACTCACTTTTATTAAATTAAAGTTATCACTTTCTTTAAACTCACTTTTTTTCTCATCTTTTACTCCTTTTCATTCACTTCAAAAACAGAAAAATTGCTCAATGCTCTCTCTTTCTAAACACCATAACTCTCACTTTTACTCACTTTTATTAAATTAAAGTTATCACTTTCTTTAAACTCACTTTTCTCCTCATCTTTTACTCCTTTTCATTCACTTCAAAAACAGAAAAATTGCTCAATGCATTCTCTTTCTAAACACCATCACTCGCACTTTTTACTCACTTTTATTAAATTAAAGTTATCACTTTCTTTAAACTCACTTTTTTTCTCATCTTTTACTCCTTTTCATTCACATCAAAAACAGAAAAATTGCTCAATGCTTTCTCTTTCTAAACACCATAACTCTCACTTTTACTCACTTTTATTAAATTAAAGTTATCACTTTCTTTAAACTCACTTTTCTCCTCATCTTTTACTCCTTTTCATTCACATCAAAAACAGAAAAATTGCTCAATGCTTTCTCTTTCTAAACACCATCACTCGCACTTTTTACTCACTTTTATTAAATTAAAGTTATCACTTTCTTTAAACTCACTTTTTTTCTCATCTTTTACTCCTTTTCATTCACATCAAAAACAGAAAAATTTTTCAATACTCTCTCTTTCTAAACACCATAACTCGCACTTTTTACTCACTTTTATTAAATTAAAGTTATCACTTTCTTTAAACTCACTTTTCTCCTCATCTTTTACTCCTTTTCATTCACATCAAAAACAGAAAAATTGCTCAATGCTTTCTCTTTCTAAACACCATCACTCGCACTTTTTACTCACTTTTATTAAATTAAAGTTATCACTTTCTTTAAACTCACTTCTCTCCTCATCTTTTACTCCTTTTCATTCACTTCAAAAACAGAAAAATTGCTCAATGCTCTCTCTTTCTAAACACCATAACTCTCACTTTTACTCACTTTTATTAAATTAAAGTTATCACTTTCTTTAAACTCACTTTTCTCCTCATCTTTTACTCCTTTTCATTCACTTCAAAAACAGAAAAATTGCTCAATGCATTCTCTTTCTAAACACCATCACTCGCACTTTTTACTCACTTTTATTAAATTAAAGTTATCACTTTCTTTAAACTCACTTTTTTTCTCATCTTTTACTCCTTTTCATTCACATCAAAAACAGAAAAATTGCTCAATGCTTTCTCTTTCTAAACACCATCACTCGTTTTTACTCACTTTAATTAAATTAAAGTTATCACTTTCTTTAAACTCACTTTTCTCCTCATCTTTTACTCCTTTTCATTCACTTCAAAAAGAGAAAAATTGCTCAATACTTTCTCTTTCTAAACACCATCACTCGCACTTTTTACTCACTTTTATAAAATTAAAGTTATAACTTTCTTTAAACTCACTTCTCTCCTCATCTTTTACTCCTTTTCATTCACATCAAAAACAGAAAAATTGCTCAATGCTTTCTCTTTCTAAACACCATCACTCGCACTTTTTACTCACTTTTATTAAATTAAATAATCACTTTCTTTAAACTCACTTTTCTCCTCATCTTTTACTCCTTTTCATTCACATCAAAAACAGAAAAATTGCTCAATACTTTCTCTTTCTAAACACCATCACTCGCACTTTTTTTTCACTTTTATTAAATTAAATAATCACTTTCTTTAAACTCACTTTTCTCCTCATCTTTTACTCCTTTTCATTCACATCAAAAACAGAAAAATTGCTCAATACATTCTCTTTCTAACACACCATCACTCGTTTTTACTCACTTTTATTAAATTAATTAATTACTTTCTTTAAACTCACTTTTCTTCTCATCTTTTACTCCTTTTCATTCACATCAAAAACAGAAAAATTGCTCAATGCTTTCTCTTTCTAAACACCATCACTCGTTTTTACTCACTTTTTATTAAATTAAAGTTATCACTTTCTTTAAACTCACTTTTTTTCTCATCTTTTACTCCTTTTCATTCACTTCAAAAACAGAAAAATTGCTCAATACTTTCTCTTTCTACACACCATCACTCGCACTTTTTACTCACTTTTATTAAATTAAAGTTATCACTTTCTTTAAACTCACTTTTCTCCTCATCTTTTACTCCTTTTCATTCACATCAAAAACAGAAAAATTGCTCAATACTTTCTCTTTCTACACACCATCACTCGCACTTTTTACTCACTTTTATTAAATTAAATAATCACTTTCTTTAAACTCACTTTTCTCCTCATCTTTTACTCCTTTTCATTCACATCAAAAACAGAAAAATTGCTCAATGCTTTCTCTTTCAAAACACCATCACTCGTTTTTACTCACTTTTATTAAATTAAAGTTATCACTTTCTTTAAACTCACTTTTCTCCTCATCTTTTACTCCTTTTCATTCACATCAAAAACAGAAAAATTGCTCAATAGTTTCTCTTTCTAAACACCATCACTCGTTTTTACTCACTTTTATTAAATTAAAATTATCACTTTCTTTAAACTCACTTTTTTCCTCATCTTTTACTCCTTTTCATTCACTTCAAAAACAGAAAAATTGCTCAATACTTTCTCTTTCTAAACACCATCACTCGTTTTTTACTCACTTTTATTAAATTAAAGTTATCACTTTCTTTAAACTCACTTCTCTCCTCATCTTTTACTCCTTTTCATTCACATCAAAAACAGAAAAATTTCTCAATACTCTCTCTTTCTAAACACCATCACTCGCACTTTTTACTCACTTTTATCAAATTAATTAATTACTTTCTTTAAACTCACTTTTCTCCTCATCTTTTACTCCTTTTCATTCACATCAAAAACAGAAAAATTTCTCAATACTCTCTCTTTCTAAACACCATAACTCGCACTTTTTACTCACTTTTATTAAATTAAAGTTATCACTTTCTTTAAACTCACTTTTCTCCTCATCTTTTACTCCTTTTCATTCACATCAAAAACAGAAAAATTGCTCAAAACTTTCTCTTTCTAAACACCATCACTCGTTTTTACTCACTTTTATTAAATTAAAGTTATCACTTTCTTTAAACTCACTTTTCTCCTCATCTTTTACTCCTTTTCATTCACTTCAAAAAGAGAAAAATTGCTCAATACTTTACTCTTTCAAAACACCATAACTCGCACTTTTTACTCACTTTTATCAAATTAATTAATTACTTTCTTTAAACTCACTTTTCTCCTCATCTTTTACTCCTTTTCATTCACATCAAAAACAGAAAAATTGCTCAATGCTTTCTCTTTCAAAACACCATCACTCGTTTTTACTCACTTTTATTAAATTAAAGTTATCACTTTCTTTAAACTCACTTTTCTCCTCATCTTTTACTCCTTTTCATTCACATCAAAAACAGAAAAATTGCTCAATACTTTCTCTTTCAAAACACCATCACTCGTTTTTACTCACTTTTATTAAATTAAAGTTATCACTTTCTTTAAACTCACTTTTCTCCTCATCTTTTGCTTCTTTTCATTCACTTCAAAAACAGAAAAATTGCTCAATACTCTCTCTTTCTAAACACCATAACTCTCACTTTTTATTAACTTTTATTAAATTAATTAATTACTTTCTTTAAACTCACTTTTCTCCTCATTTATTACTCCTCTTCATTCACATCAAAAACAGAAAAATTGCTCAATACTTTCTCTTTCAAAACACCATCACTCGTTTTTACTCACTTTTATTAAATTAAAGTTATCACTTTCTTTAAACTCACTTTTCTCCTCATCTTTTACTCCTTTTCATTCACTTCAAAAACAGAAAAATTGCTCAATACTTTCTCTTTCTAAACACCATCACTCGAACTTTAAACTCACTTTTATCAAATTAATTAATTACTTTCTTTAAACTCACTTTTCTCCTCATCTTTTACTCCTTTTCATTCACTTCAAAAACAGAAAAATTGCTCAATACTTTCTCTTTCTAAACACCATCACTCGTTTTTACTCACTTTTATTAAATTAAATAATCACTTTCTTTAAACTCACTTTTCTCCTCATCTTTTGCTTCTTTTCATTCACTTCAAAAACAGAAAAATTGCTGAATACTTTACTCTTTCAAAACACCATCACTCGTTTTTACTCACTTTTATTAAATTAAATAATTACTTTCTTTAAACTCACTTTTCTCCTCATCTTTTACTCCTTTTCATTCACATCAAAAACAGAAAAATTGCTCAATACTCTCTCTTTCTAAACACCATCACTCGAACTTTAAACTCACTTTTATTAAATTAAATAATCACTTTCTTTAAACTCACTTTTCTCCTCATCTTTTACTCCTTTTCATTCACTTCAAAAAGAGAAAAATTGCTCAATACTCTCTCTTTCTAAACACCATCACTCGTACTTTTTACTCACTTTTATTAAATTAAAGTTATCACTTTCTTTAAACTCACTTTTCTCCTCATCTTTTACTCCTTTTCATTCACATCAAAAACAGAAAAATTGCTCAATACTTTCTCTTTCTAAACACCATCACTCGTTTTTACTGATTTTTATTAAATTAAAGTTATCACTTTCCTTAAACTCACTTTTCTCCTCATCTTTTACTCCTTTTCATTCACATCAAAAACAGAAAAATTGCTCAATACTCTCTCTTTCAAAACACCATAACTCTCACTTTTTATTAACTTTTATTAAATTAATTAATTACTTTCTTTAAACTCACTTTTCTCCTCATCTTTTACTCCTTTTCATTCACATCAAAAACAGAAAAATTGCTCAATACATTCTCTTTCTAAACACCATCACTCGTTTTTACTCACTTTTATTAAATTAAAGTTATCACTTTCTTTAAACTCACTTTTCTCCTCATCTTTTACTCCTTTTCATTCACATCAAAAACAGAAAAATTGCTCAATACTCTCTCTTTCAAAACACCATAACTCTCACTTTTTATTAACTTTTATTAAATTAATTAATTACTTTCTTTAAACTCACTTTTCTCCTCATCTTTTACTCCTTTTCATTCACATCAAAAACAGAAAAATTGCTCAATACTTTCTCTTTCTAAACACCATCACTCGTTTTTACTGATTTTTATTAAATTAAAGTTATCACTTTCCTTAAACTCACTTTTCTCCTCATCTTTTACTCCTTTTCATTCACATCAAAAACAGAAAAATTGCTCAATACTCTCTCTTTCAAAACACCATAACTCTCACTTTTTATTAACTTTTATTAAATTAATTAATTACTTTCTTTAAACTCACTTTTCTCCTCATCTTTTACTCCTTTTCATTCACATCAAAAACAGAAAAATTGCTCAATACATTCTCTTTCTAAACACCATCACTCGTTTTTACTCACTTTTATTAAATTAAAGTTATCACTTTCTTTAAACTCACTTTTCTCCTCATCTTTTACTCCTTTTCATTCACATCAAAAACAGAAAAATTGCTCAATACTCTCTCTTTCAAAACACCATAACTCTCACTTTTTATTAACTTTTATTAAATTAATTAATTACTTTCTTTAAACTCACTTTTCTCCTCATTTATTACTCCTCTTCATTCACTTCAAAAACAGAAAAATTGCTCAATACTTTCTCTTTCTAAACACCATCACTCGTTTTTACTCACTTTAATTAAATTAAAGTTATCACTTTCTTTAAACTCACTTTTCTCCTCATCTTTTGCTTCTTTTCATTCACTTCAAAAACAGAAAAATTGCTCAATACTCTCTCTTTCAAAACACCATAACTCTCACTTTTTATTAACTTTTATTAAATTAATTAATTACTTTCTTTAAACTCACTTTTCTCCTCATCTTTTACTCCTTTTCATTCACATCAAAAACAGAAAAATTGCTCAATACTTTCTCTTTCTAAACACCATCACTCGTTTTTACTCACTTTAATTAAATTAAAGTTATCACTTTCTTTAAACTCACTTTTCTCCTCATCTTTTACTCCTTTTCATTCACTTCAAAAAGAGAAAAATTGCTCAATACTCTCTCTTTCTAAACACCATCACTCGTTTTTACTCACTTTTATTAAATTAATTAATTACTTTCTTTAAACTCACTTTTCTCCTCATTTATTACTCCTCTTCATTCACTTCAAAAACAGAAAAATTGCTCAATACTTTCTCTTTCTAAACACCATAACTCGCTTTTACTCACTTTTATTAAATTAAAGTTATCACTTTCTTTAAACTCACTTTTCTCCTCATCTTTTACTCCTTTTCATTCACATCAAAAACAGAAAAATTGCTCAATACTCTCTCTTTCTAAACACCATAACTCGCACTTTTTACTCACTTTTATTAAATTAATTAATTACTTTCTTTAAACTCACTTTTCTCCTCATCTTTTACTCCTTTTCATTCACATCAAAAACAGAAAAATTGCTCAATACTCTCTCTTTCTAAACACCATAACTCTCACTTTTTACTCACTTTTATTAAATTAAAGTTATCACTTTCTTTAAACTCACTTTTCTCCTCATCTTTTACTCCTTTTCATTCACATCAAAAACAGAAAAATTGCTCAAAACTTTCTCTTTCTAAACACCATCACTCGTTTTTACTCACTTTTATTAAATTAAAGTTATCACTTTCTTTAAACTCACTTTTCTCCTCATCTTTTACTCCTTTTCATTCACTTCAAAAAGAGAAAAATTGCTCAATACTTTCTCTTTCTAAACAATATCACTCGAACTTTTTACTCACTTTTATTAAATTAAATAATCACTTTCTTTAAACTCACTTTTCTCCTCATCTTTTACTCCTTTTCATTCACATCAAAAAACAGAAAAATTGCTCAATACATTCTCTTTCTAAACACCATCACTCGTTTTTACTCACTTTTATTAAATTAAATAATCACTTTCTTTAAACTCACTTCTCTCCTCATCTTTTACTCCTTTTCATTCACATCAAAAACAGAAAAATTGCTCAATGCTTTCTCTTTCTAAACAATATCACTCGAACTTTTTACTCACTTTTATTAAATTAAATAATCACTTTCTTTAAACTCTCTTCTCTCCTCATCTTTTACTCCTTTTCATTCACATCAAAAACAGAAAAATTGCTCAATGCTTTCTCTTTCTAAACAATATCACTCGAACTTTTTACTCACTTTTATTAAATTAAATAATCACTTTCTTTAAACTCACTTCTCTCCTCATCTTTTACTCCTTTTCATTCACATCAAAAACAGAAAAATTGCTCAATACTTTCTCTTTCTAAACACCATCACTCGCACTTTTTACTCACTTTTATTAAATTAAAGTTATCACTTTTTTTAAACTCACTTTTCTCCTCATCTTTTACTCCTTTTCATTCACATCAAAAACAGAAAAATTGCTCAATACTTTCTCTTTCTAAACACCATCACTCGCACTTTTTACTCACTTTTATTAAATTAAAGTTATCACTTTTTTTAAACTCACTTTTCTCCTCATCTTTTACTCCTTTTCATTCACATCAAAAACAGAAAAATTGCTCAATACTTTCTCTTTATAAACACCATCACTCGTTTTTACTCACTTTTATTAAATTAAATAATCACTTTCTTTAAACTCACTTCTCTCCTCATCTTTTACTCCTTTTCATTCACATCAAAAACAGAAAAATTGCTCAATACTTTCTCTTTCTAAACACCATCACTCGTTTTTACTCACTTTTATTAAATTAAATAATCACTTTCTTTAAACTCACTTCTCTCCTCATCTTTTACTCCTTTTTCATTCACATCAAAAACAGAAAAATTGCTCAATGCTTTCTCTTTCTAAACACCATCACTCGCACTTTTTACTCACTTTTATTAAATTAAGTTATCACTTTTTTTATACTCACTTTTCTCCTCATCTTTTACTCCTTTTCATTCACATCAAAAACAGAAAAATTGCTCAATACTTTCTCTTTCTAAACACCATCACTCGTTTTTACTCACTTTTATTAAATTAAAGTTATCACTTTCTTTAAACTCACTTTTCTTCTCATCTTTTACTACTTTTCATTCACATCAAAAACAGAAAAATTGCTCAATGCTTTCTCTTTCAAAAACACCATAACTCGCACTTTTTACTCACTTTTATCAAATTAATTAATTACTTTCTTTAAACTCACTTTTCTCCTCATCTTTTACTCCTTTTCATTCACATCAAAAACAGAAAAATTGCTCAATGCTTTCTCTTTCAAAACACCATCACTCGTTTTTACTCACTTTTATTAAATTAAAGTTATCACTTTCTTTAAACTCACTTTTCTCCTCATCTTTTACTCCTTTTCATTCACATCAAAAACAGAAAAATTGCTCAATACTTTCTCTTTATAAACACCATCACTCGTTTTTACTCACTTTTATTAAATTAAATAATCACTTTCTTTAAACTCACTTCTCTCCTCATCTTTTACTCCTTTTCATTCACATCAAAAACAGAAAAATTGCTCAATACTTTCTCTTTCTAAACACCATCACTCGTTTTTACTCACTTTTATTAAATTAAAGTTATCACTTTTTTTATACTCACTTTTCTCCTCATCTTTTACTCCTTTTCATTCACATCAAAAACAGAAAAATTGCTCAATACTTTCTCTTTCTAAACACCATCACTCGTTTTTACTCACTTTTATTAAATTAAAGTTATCACTTTCTTTAAACTCACTTTTCTTCTCATCTTTTACTACTTTTCATTCACATCAAAAACAGAAAAATTGCTCAATGCTTTCTCTTTCAAAACACCATAACTCGCACTTTTTACTCACTTTTATCAAATTAATTAATTACTTTCTTTAAACTCACTTTTCTCCTCATCTTTTACTCCTTTTCATTCACATCAAAAACAGAAAAAATTGCTCAATGCTTTCTCTTTCAAAACACCATCACTCGTTTTTACTCACTTTTATTAAATTAAAGTTATCACTTTCTTTAAACTCACTTTTCTCCTCATCTTTTTACTCCTTTTCATTCACATCAAAAACAGAAAAATTGCTCAATACTTTCTCTTTCAAAACACCATCACTCGTTTTTACTCACTTTTATTAAATTAAAGTTATCACTTTCTTTAAACTCACTTTTCTCCTCATCTTTTGCTTCTTTTCATTCACTTCAAAAACAGAAAAATTGCTCAATACTCTCTCTTTCTAAACACCATAACTCTCACTTTTTATTAACTTTTATTAAATTAATTAATTACTTTCTTTAAACTCACTTTTCTCCTCATTTATTACTCCTCTTCATTCACTTCTAAAACAGAAAAATTGCTCAATACTTTCTCTTTCTAAACACCATCACTCGTTTTTTACTCACTTTTATTAAATTAATTAATTACTTTCTTTAAACTCACTTTTCTCCTCATCTTTTACTCCTTTTCATTCACTTCAAAAACAGAAAAATTGCTCAATACTTTCTCTTTCTAAACACCATCACTCGAACTTTAAACTCACTTTTATTAAATTAATTAATTACTTTCTTTAAACTCACTTTTCTCCTCATCTTTTACTCCTTTTCATTCACTTCAAAAACAGAAAAATTGCTCAATACTTTCTCTTTCTAAACACCATCACTCGTTTTTACTCACTTTAATTAAATTAAAGTTATCACTTTCTTTAAACTCACTTTTCTCCTCATCTTTTGCTTCTTTTCATTCACTTCAAAAACAGAAAAATTGCTGAATACTTTACTCTTTCAAACACCATCACTCGTTTTTACTCACTTTTATTAAATTAAAGTTATCACTTTCTTTAAACTCACTTCTCTCCTCATCTTTTACTCCTTTTCATTCACATCAAAAACAGAAAAATTTCTCAATACTCTCTCTTTCTAAACACCATAACTCGCAATTTTTACTCACTTTTATTAAATTAAAGTTATCACTTTCTTTAAACTCACTTTTCTCCTCATCTTTTACTCCTTTTCATTCACATCAAAAACAGAAAAATTGCTCAATACTTTCTCTTTCTAAACACCATCACTCGAACTTTTTACTCACTTTTATTAAATTAAAGTTATCAATTTCTTTAAACTCACTTTTCTCCTCATCTTTTACTCCTTTTCATTCACATCAAAAACAGAAAAATTGCTCAATGCTTTCTCTTTCTAAACACCATAACTCTCACTTTTACTCACTTTTATTAAATTAAAGTTATCACTTTCTTTAAACTCACTTTTCTCCTCATCTTTTACTCCTTTTCATTCACATCAAAAACAGAAAAATTGCTCAATGCTTTCTCTTTCTAAACACCATCACTCGCACTTTTTACTC
>CAMPDV010001991.1:0-80270 GCA_946699065.1 Loxodes magnus | reverse complement strand
GTTTCAGTTTTAAAGAGTATGCTTTGAGAAGTAATAAGTATTTAGAAAAGTGAAGAAGTAAAGTAAGAAGAGAATAAAGAATTTCCGTTTTATTGAGTATGCTTTTAGAAGTAATAAGTATTTAGAAAAGTGAAGAAGTAAAGTAAGAAAAGAAGATAGAGTTTCAGTTTTATTGAGTATGATTTGAGAAGTAATAAGTATTTAGAAAAGTGAAGAAGTAAAGTAAGAAGAGAATAAAGAATTTCAGTTTTAAGGAGTATGCTTTGAGAAGTAATAAGTATTTTAAAAGAGAAGAAGTAAAGAAAGAAAAGAAGAAAGAATTTCCGTTTTATTGAGTATGCTTTTAGAAGTAATAAGTATTTAGAAAAGGGAAGAAGTAAAGTAAGAAAAGAATAAAGAATTTCAGTTTTAAAAAGTATGCTTTTAGAAGTAATAAGTATTTAGAAAAGGGAAGAAGTAAAGAAAGAAAAGAAGATAGAGTTTCAGTTTTAAAGAGTATGCTTTTAGAAGTAATAAGTATTTGGAAAAGGCAAGAAGTAAAGTAAGAAAAGAAGATAGAGTTTCAGTTTTAAGGAGTATGCTTTGAGAAGTAAATAGTATTTAGAAAAGGCAAGAAGTAAAGTAAAAAAAGAAGATAGAATTTCAGTTTTAAGGAGTGTGCTTTTAGAAGTAATAAGTATTTTGAAAAGGGAAGTAGTAAAGTAAGAAAAGAAGATAGAGTTTCAGTTTTAAAGAGTATGCTTTGAGAAGTAATAAGTATTTAGAAAAGGGAAGTAGTAAAGTAAGAAAAGAAGATAGAGTTTCAGTTTTAAAGAGTATGCTTTGAGAAGTAATAAGTATTTAGAAAAGTGAAGAAGTAAAGTAAGAAAAGAAGATAGAGTTTCAGTTTTAAGGAGTATGCTTTGAGAAGTAATAAGTATTTAGAAAAGGGAAGAAGTAAAGTAAGAAAAGATGAAAGAATTTCAGTTTTAAAAAGTATGCTTTGAGAAGTAATAAGTATTTAGAAAAGGGAAGAAGTAAAGTAAGAAAAGAAGATAGAGTTTCAGTTTTAAAGAGTATGCTTTTAGAAGTAATAAGTATTTTGAAAAGGGAAGAAGTAAAGTAAGAAAAGAAGATAGAGTTTCAGTTTTATTGAGTATGATTTTAGAAGTAATAAGTATTTAGAAAAGGGAAGAAGTAAAGTAAGAAAAGAAGAAAGAATTTCCGTTTTATTGAGTATGCTTTGAGAAGTAATAAGTATTTAGAAAAGTGAAGAAGTAAAGAAAGAAAAGAAGATAGAGTTTCAGTTTTAAAGAGTATGCTTTTAGAAGTAATAAGTATTTAGAAAAGGGAAGAAGTAAAGAAAGAAAAGAAGATAGAGTTTCAGTTTTAAAGAGTATGCTTTGAGAAGTAATAAGTATTTAGAAAAGTGAAGAAGTAAAGTAAGAAAAGAAGATAGAATTTCAGTTTTAAAGAGTATGCTTTGAGAAGTAATAAGTATTTAGAAAAGTGAAGAAGTAAAGTAAGAAAAGAAGATAGAGTTTCAGTTTTAAAGAGTATGCTTTGAGAAGTAATAAGTATTTAGAAAAGGGAAGAAGTAAAGTAAGAAAAGAATAAAGAATTTCAGTTTTAAAAAGTATGCTTTGAGAAGTAATAAGTATTTAGAAAAGGGAAGAAGTAAAGTAAGAAAAGAAGATATAGTTTCAGTTTTAAAGAGTATGCTTTGAGAAGTAATAAGTATTTTGAAAAGGGAAGAAGTAAAGTAAGAAAAGAATAAAGAATTTCAGTTTTAAAAAGTATGCTTTTAGAAGTAATAAGTATTTAGAAAAGGGAAGAAGTAAAGAAAGAAAAGAAGATAGAGTTTCAGTTTTAAAGAGTATGCTTTTAGAAGTAATAAGTATTTGGAAAAGGCAAGAAGTAAAGTAAGAAAAGAAGATAGAGTTTCAGTTTTAAGGAGTATGCTTTGAGAAGTAAATAGTATTTAGAAAAGGCAAGAAGTAAAGTAAAAAAAGAAGATAGAATTTCAGTTTTAAGGAGTGTGCTTTTAGAAGTAATAAGTATTTTGAAAAGGGAAGTAGTAAAGTAAGAAAAGAAGATAGAGTTTCAGTTTTAAAGAGTATGCTTTGAGAAGTAATAAGTATTTAGAAAAGGGAAGTAGTAAAGTAAGAAAAGAAGATAGAGTTTCAGTTTTAAAGAGTATGCTTTGAGAAGTAATAAGTATTTAGAAAAGTGAAGAAGTAAAGTAAGAAAAGAAGATAGAGTTTCAGTTTTAAGGAGTATGCTTTGAGAAGTAATAAGTATTTAGAAAAGGGAAGAAGTAAAGTAAGAAAAGATGAAAGAATTTCAGTTTTAAAAAGTATGCTTTGAGAAGTAATAAGTATTTAGAAAAGGGAAGAAGTAAAGTAAGAAAAGAAGATAGAGTTTCAGTTTTAAAGAGTATGCTTTTAGAAGTAATAAGTATTTTGAAAAGGGAAGAAGTAAAGTAAGAAAAGAAGATAGAGTTTCAGTTTTAAAGAGTATGCTTTGAGAAGTAATAAGTATTTAGAAAAGTGAAGAAGTAAAGTAAGAAAAGAAGATAGAATTTCAGTTTTAAAGAGTATGCTTTGAGAAGTAATAAGTATTTAGAAAAGGGAAGAAGTAAAGTAAGAAAAGAAGATAGAGTTTCAGTTTTAAAGAGTATGCTTTGAGAAGTAATAAGTATTTAGAAAAGTGAAGAAGTAAAGTAAGAAAAGAAGATAGAGTTTCAGTTTTAAGGAGTATGCTTTGAGAAGTAAATAGTATTTAGAAAAGGGAAGAAGTAAAGTAAGAAAAGAAGATATAGTTTCAGTTTTATTGAGTATGCTTTGAGAAGTAATAAGTATTTAGAAAAGGGAAGTAGTAAAGTAAGAAAAGAAGATAGAGTTTCAGTTTTAAAGAGTATGCTTTGAGAAGTAATAAGTATTTAGAAAAGGGAAGTAGTAAAGTAAGAAAAGAAGATAGAGTTTCAGTTTTAAAGAGTATGCTTTGAGAAGTAATAAGTATTTAGAAAAGTGAAGAAGTAAAGTAAGAAAAGAAGATAGAGTTTCAGTTTTAAGGAGTATGCTTTGAGAAGTAATAAGTATTTAGAAAAGGGAAGAAGTAAAGTAAGAAAAGATGAAAGAGTTTCAGTTTTAAAGAGTATGCTTTGAGAAGTAATAAGTATTTAGAAAAGTGAAGAAGTAAAGTAAGAAAAGAAGATAGAGTTTCAGTTTTAAGGAGTATGCTTTGAGAAGTAATAAGTATTTAGAAAAGGGAAGAAGTAAAGTAAGAAAAGAAGATAGAGTTTCAGTTTTAAAGAGTATGCTTTTAGAAGTAATAAGTATTTTGAAAAGGGAAGAAGTAAAGTAAGAAAAGAAGATAGAGTTTCAGTTTTATTGAGTATGATTTTAGAAGTAATAAGTATTTAGAAAAGGGAAGAAGTAAAGTAAGAAAAGAAGAAAGAATTTCCGTTTTATTGAGTATGCTTTGAGAAGTAATAAGTATTTAGAAAAGGGAAGTAGTAAAGAAAGAAAAGAATAAAGAATTTCAGTTTTAAAAAGTATGCTTTTAGAAGTAATAAGTATTTAGAAAAGGGAAGAAGTAAAGAAAGAAAAGAAGATAGAGTTTCAGTTTTAAAGAGTATGCTTTTAGAAGTAATAAGTATTTGGAAAAGGCAAGAAGTAAAGTAAGAAAAGAAGATAGAGTTTCAGTTTTAAGGAGTATGCTTTGAGAAGTAAATAGTATTTAGAAAAGGCAAGAAGTAAAGTAAAAAAAGAAGATAGAATTTCAGTTTTAAGGAGTGTGCTTTTAGAAGTAATAAGTATTTTGAAAAGGGAAGTAGTAAAGTAAGAAAAGAAGATATAGTTTCAGTTTTAAGGAGTATGCTTTTAGAAGTAATAAGTATTTAGAAAAGGGAAGAAGTAAAGAAAGAAAAGAAGAAAGAATTTCAGTTTTAAGGAGTATGCTTTGAGAAGTAATAAGTATTTTGAAAAGGGAAGTAGTAAAGTAAGAAAAGAAGATATAGTTTCAGTTTTAAGGAGTATGCTTTGAGAAGTAATAAGTATTTTGAAAAGGGAAGTAGTAAAGTAAGAAAAGAAGATAGAGTTTCAGTTTTAAAGAGTATGCTTTGAGAAGTAATAAGTATTTAGAAAAGTGAAGAAGTAAAGTAAGAAAAGAAGATAGAGTTTCAGTTTTAAGGAGTATGCTTTGAGAAGTAAATAGTATTTAGAAAAGGGAAGAAGTAAAGTAAGAAAAGAAGATATAGTTTCAGTTTTAAAGAGTATGCTTTGAGAAGTAATAAGTATTTTGAAAAGGGAAGTAGTAAAGTAAGAAAAGAAGATAGAGTTTCAGTTTTAAAGAGTATGCTTTGAGAAGTAATAAGTATTTAGAAAAGTGAAGAAGTAAAGTAAGAAAAGAAGATAGAATTTTAGTTTTATTGAGTATGCTTTGAGAAGTAATAAGTATTTAGAAAAGTGAAGAAGTAAAGTAAGAAAAGAAGATAGAGTTTCAGTTTTAAGGAGTATGCTTTGAGAAGTAAATAGTATTTAGAAAAGGGAAGAAGTAAAGTAAGAAAAGAAGATATAGTTTCAGTTTTATTGAGTATGCTTTGAGAAGTAATAAGTATTTAGAAAAGGGAAGTAGTAAAGTAAGAAAAGAAGATAGAGTTTCAGTTTTAAAGAGTATGCTTTGAGAAGTAATAAGTATTTAGAAAAGGGAAGTAGTAAAGTAAGAAAAGAAGATAGAGTTTCAGTTTTAAAGAGTATGCTTTGAGAAGTAATAAGTATTTAGAAAAGTGAAGAAGTAAAGTAAGAAGAGAATAAAGAATTTCCGTTTTATTGAGTATGCTTTTAGAAGTAATAAGTATTTAGAAAAGTGAAGAAGTAAAGTAAGAAAAGAAGATAGAGTTTCAGTTTTATTGAGTATGATTTGAGAAGTAATAAGTATTTAGAAAAGTGAAGAAGTAAAGTAAGAAGAGAATAAAGAATTTCAGTTTTAAGGAGTATGCTTTGAGAAGTAATAAGTATTTTAAAAGAGAAGAAGTAAAGAAAGAAAAGAAGAAAGAATTTCCGTTTTATTGAGTATGCTTTTAGAAGTAATAAGTATTTAGAAAAGGGAAGAAGTAAAGTAAGAAAAGAATAAAGAATTTCAGTTTTAAAAAGTATGCTTTTAGAAGTAATAAGTATTTAGAAAAGGGAAGAAGTAAAGAAAGAAAAGAAGATAGAGTTTCAGTTTTAAAGAGTATGCTTTTAGAAGTAATAAGTATTTGGAAAAGGCAAGAAGTAAAGTAAGAAAAGAAGATAGAATTTCCGTTTTATTGAGTATGCTTTGAGAAGTAATAAGTATTTAGAAAAGGCAAGAAGTAAAGTAAAAAAAGAAGATAGAATTTCAGTTTTAAGGAGTGTGCTTTTAGAAGTAATAAGTATTTTGAAAAGGGAAGTAGTAAAGTAAGAAAAGAAGATATAGTTTCAGTTTTAAGGAGTATGCTTTTAGAAGTAATAAGTATTTAGAAAAGGGAAGAAGTAAAGAAAGAAAAGAAGAAAGAATTTCAGTTTTAAAGAGTATGCTTTAGAAGTAATAAGTATTTTGAAAAGGCAAGAAGTAAAGTAAGAAAAGAAGATAGAGTTTCAGTTTTAAGGAGTATGCTTTGAGAAGTAAATAGTATTTAGAAAAGGCAAGAAGTAAAGTAAGAAGAGAATAAAGAATTTCAGTTTTAAGGAGTATGCTTTGAGAAGTAATAAGTATTTAGAAAAGGGAAGAAGTAAAGAAAGAAAAGAAGAAAGAATTTCAGTTTTAAAGAGTATGCTTTGAGAAGTAATAAGTATTTAGAAAAGTGAAGAAGTAAAGTAAGAAAAGAAGATAGAGTTTCAGTTTTATTGAGTATGATTTGAGAAGTAATAAGTATTTAGAAAAGTGAAGAAGTAAAGTAAGAAGAGAATAAAGAATTTCAGTTTTAAGGAGTATGCTTTGAGAAGTAATAAGTATTTTAAAAGAGAAGAAGTAAAGTAAGAAAAGAAGATAGAGTTTCAGTTTTATTGAGTATGCTTTGAGAAGTAATAAGTATTTAGAAAAGTGAAGAAGTAAAGAAAGAAAAGAAGATAGAGTTTCAGTTTTAAAGAGTATGCTTTTAGAAGTAATAAGTATTTAGAAAAGGGAAGAAGTAAAGAAAGAAAAGAAGATAGAGTTTCAGTTTTAAAGAGTATGCTTTTAGAAGTAATAAGTATTTGGAAAAGGCAAGAAGTAAAGTAAGAAAAGAAGATAGAATTTCCGTTTTATTGAGTATGCTTTGAGAAGTAATAAGTATTTAGAAAAGGCAAGAAGTAAAGTAAAAAAAGAAGATAGAATTTCAGTTTTAAGGAGTGTGCTTTTAGAAGTAATAAGTATTTTGAAAAGGGAAGTAGTAAAGTAAGAAAAGAAGATATAGTTTCAGTTTTAAGGAGTATGCTTTTAGAAGTAATAAGTATTTAGAAAAGGGAAGAAGTAAAGAAAGAAAAGAAGAAAGAATTTCAGTTTTAAAGAGTATGCTTTAGAAGTAATAAGTATTTTGAAAAGGCAAGAAGTAAAGTAAGAAAAGAAGATAGAGTTTCAGTTTTAAGGAGTATGCTTTGAGAAGTAAATAGTATTTAGAAAAGGCAAGAAGTAAAGTAAGAAGAGAATAAAGAATTTCAGTTTTAAGGAGTATGCTTTTAGAAGTAATAAGTATTTTGAAAAGGGAAGTAGTAAAGTAAGAAAAGAAGATAGAATTTCAGTTTTATTGAGTATGCTTTGAGAAGTAAATAGTATTTTGAAAAGTGAAGTAGTAAAGTAAGAAAAGAAGAAAGAATTTCAGTTTTAAGGAGTATGCTTTGAGAAGTAAATAGTACTTAGAAAAGTGAAGAAGTAAAGTAAGAAAAGAAGATATAGTTTCAGTTTTAAGGAGTATGCTTTTAGAAGTAATAAGTATTTAGAAAAGGGAAGAAGTAAAGAAAGAAAAGAAGAAAGAATTTCCGTTTTATTGAGTATGCTTTGAGAAGTAATAAGTATTTAGAAAAGGGAAGAAGTAAAGAAAGAAAAGAAGATAGAGTTTCAGTTTTAAAGAGTATGCTTTTAGAAGTAATAAGTATTTGGAAAAGGGAAGAAGTAAAGTAAGAAAAGAAGATATAGTTTCAGTTTTAAGGAGTATGCTTTTAGAAGTAATAAGTATTTAGAAAAGGGAAGAAGTAAAGAAAGAAAAGAAGAAAGAATTTCCGTTTTATTGAGTATGCTTTTAGAAGTAATAAGTATTTGGAAAAGGGAAGAAGTAAAGTAAGAAAAGAAGAAAGAATTTCAGTTTTAAGGAGTATGCTTTGAGAAGTAATAAGTATTTAGAAAAGGGAAGAAGTAAAGTAAGAAAAGAAGATAGAGTTTCAGTTTTAAAGAGTATGCTTTGAGAAGTAATAAGTATTTAGAAAAGGAAAGAAGTAAAGAAAGAAAAGAATAAAGAATTTCAGTTTTAAGGAGTATGCTTTGAGAAGTAATAAGTATTTAGAAAAGTGAAGTAGTAATGTAAGAAAAGAAGATAGAGTTTCAGTTTTAAAGAGTATGCTTTGAGAAGTAATAAGTATTTAGAAAAGGGAAGAAGTAAAGTAAGAAAAGAAGATAGAGTTTCAGTTTTAAAGAGTATGCTTTGAGAAGTAATAAGTATTTAGAAAAGTGAAGAAGTAAAGTAAGAAAAGAAGATAGAATTTCAGTTTTAAAGAGTATGCTTTGAGAAGTAATAAGTATTTAGAAAAGTGAAGAAGTAAAGTAAGAAAAGAAGATAGAGTTTCAGTTTTAAAGAGTATGCTTTGAGAAGTAATAAGTATTTAGAAAAGGGAAGAAGTAAAGTAAGAAAAGAAGATAGAGTTTCAGTTTTAAAGAGTATGCTTTGAGAAGTAATAAGTATTTAGAAAAGGAAAGAAGTAAAGAAAGAAAAGAATAAAGAATTTCAGTTTTAAGGAGTGTGCTTTTAGAAGTAATAAGTATTTTGAAAAGTGAAGAAGTAAAGTAAGAAAAGAAGAAAGAATTTCAGTTTTAAGGAGTATGCTTTGAGAAGTAAATAGTACTTAGAAAAGGGAAGAAGTAAAGAAAGAAAAGAAGATAGAATTTCAGTTTTAAGGAGTATGCTTTGAGAAGTAAATAGTACTTAGAAAAGTGAAGAAGTAAAGTAAGAAGAGAATAAAGAATTTCAGTTTTAAGGAGTATGCTTTTAGAAGTAATAAGTATTTTGAAAAGTGAAGAAGTAAAGAAAGAAAAGAAGATAGAGTTTCAGTTTTAAAGAGTATGCTTTTAGAAGTAATAAGTATTTAGAAAACGGATGAAGTAAAGTAAGAAAAGAAGATAGAGTTTCAGTTTTAAAGAGTATGCTTTGAGAAGTAATAAGTATTTAGAAAAGGGAAGAAGTAAAGAAAGAAAAGAAGAAAGAATTTCCGTTTTATTGAGTATGCGTTGAGAAGTAATAAGTATTTAGAAAAGGGAAGAAGTAAAGTAAGAAAAGAATAAAGAATTTCAGTTTTAAGGAGTATGCTTTGAGAAGTAATAAGTATTTAGAAAAGGGAAGAAGTAAAGAAAGAAAAAAAGAAAGAATTTCAGTTTTAAAGAGTATGCTTTTAAAGTAATAAGTATTTATAAAAGTGAAAAAGTAAAGAAAGAAAAGAAGATAGAGTTTCAGTTTTAAAGAGTATTCTTTTAGAAGTAATAAGTATTTAGAAAAGGGATGAAGTAAAGTAAGAAAAGAAGATAGAGTTTCAGTTTTAAAGAGTATGCTTTGAGAAGTAAATAGTACTTAGAAAAGTGAAGAAGTAAAGTAAGAAGAGAAGATAGAATTTCAGTTTTAAGGAGTATGCTTTGAGAAGTAATAAGTATTTAGAAAAGGGAAGAAGTAAAGAAAGAAAAGAAGAAAGAATTTCCGTTTTATTGAGTATGCTTTTAGAAGTAATAAGTATTTGGAAAAGGGAAGAAGTAAAGTAAGAAAAGAAGAAAGAATTTCAGTTTTAAGGAGTATGCTTTGAGAAGTAAATAGTACTTAGAAAAGTGAAGAAGTAAAGTAAGAAAAGAAGATATAGTTTCAGTTTTAAGGAGTATGCTTTTAGAAGTAATAAGTATTTAGAAAAGGGAAGAAGTAAAGAAAGAAAAGAAGATAGAATTTCAGTTTTAAGGAGTGTGCTTTTAGAAGTAATAAGTATTTTGAAAAGTGAAGAAGTAAAGTAAGAAAAGAAGAAAGAATTTCAGTTTTAAGAGTAAGCTTTGAGAAGTAATAAGTATTTAGAAAAGGGAAGAAGTAAAGAAAGAAAAGAAGAAAGAATTTCAGTTTTAAAGAGTATGCTTTGAGAAGTAATAAGTATTTAGAAAAGTGAAGAAGTAAAGTAAGAAGAGAAGATAGAATTTCAGTTTTATTGAGTATGCTTTTAGAAGTAATAAGTATTTAGAAAAGTGAAGAAGTAAAGTAAGAAAAGAAGAAAGAATTTCAGTTTTAAGAGTAAGCTTTGAGAAGTAATAAGTATTTAGAAAAGGGAAGTAGTAATGTAAGAAAAGAAGATAGAGTTTCAGTTTTAAAGAGTATGCTTTGAGAAGTAATAAGTATTTAGAAAAGGGAAGAAGTAAAGAAAGAAAAGAAGATAGAGTTTCAGTTTTATTGAGTATGCTTTGAGAAGTAATAAGTATTTAGAAAAGGGAAGAAGTAAAGAAAGAAAAGAAGATAGAGTTTCAGTTTTAAAGAGTATGCTTTTAGAAGTAATAAGTATTTAGAAAAGTGAAGAAGTAAAGTAAGAAGAGAAGACAGAATTTCAGTTTTATTGAGTATGCTTTGAGAAGTAATAAGTATTTGGAAAAGGGAAGAAGTAAAGTAAGAAAAGAAGATATAGTTTCAGTTTTATTGAGTATGCTTTGAGAAGTAATAAGTATTTAGAAAAGGGAAGAAGTAAAGAAAGAAAAGAAGAAAGAATTTCCGTTTTATTGAGTATGCTTTGAGAAGTAATAAGTATTTAGAAAAGGGAAGAAGTAAAGAAAGAAAAGAAGAAAGAATTTCCGTTTTATTGAGTATGCTTTGAGAAGTAATAAGTATTTAGAAAAGGGAAGAAGTAAAGAAAGAAAAGAAGATAGAGTTTCAGTTTTAAAGAGTATGCTTTTAGAAGTAATAAGTATTTGGAAAAGGGAAGAAGTAAAGTAAGAAAAGAAGATATAGTTTCAGTTTTAAGGAGTATGCTTTTAGAAGTAATAAGTATTTAGAAAAGTGAAGAAGTAAAGTAAGAAAAGAAGATAGAGTTTCAGTTTTAAAAAGTATGCTTTGAGAAGTAATAAGTATTTAGAAAAGGGAAGAAGTAAAGAAAGAAAAGAAGAAAGAATTTCCGTTTTATTGAGTATGCTTTTAGAAGTAATAAGTATTTGGAAAAGGGAAGAAGTAAAGTAAGAAAAGAAGAAAGAATTTCAGTTTTAAGGAGTATGCTTTGAGAAGTAATAAGTATTTAGAAAAGTGAAGAAGTAAAGTAAGAAGAGAATAAAGAATTTCAGTTTTAAGGAGTATGCTTTGAGAAGTAATAAGTATTTTAAAAGAGAAGAAGTAAAGAAAGAAAAGAAGAAAGAATTTCAGTTTTAAAAAGTATGCTTTGAGAAGTAATAAGTATTTAGAAAACGGATGAAGTAAAGTAAGAAAAGAAGATAGAGTTTCAGTTTTATTGAGTATGCTTTTAGAAGTAATAAGTATTTAGAAAAGTGAAGAAGTAAAGAAAGAAGAGAAGATAGAGTTTCAGTTTTAAAGAGTATGCTTTGAGAAGTAATAAGTATTTAGAAAAGTGAAGAAGTAAAGTATGAAGAGAAGATAGAATTTCAGTTTTATTGAGTATGCTTTTAGATGTAATAAGTATTTAGAAAAGTGAAGAAGTAAAGAAAGAAAAGAAGATAGAGTTTCAGTTTTAAAGAGTATGCTTTTAGAAGTAATAAGTATTTTGAAAAGGGAAGTAGTAAAGTAAGAAAAGAAGATAGAGTTTCAGTTTTATTGAGTATGCTTTTAGAAGTAATAAGTATTTAGAAAAGTGAAGAAGTAAAGTAAGAAAAGAATAAAGAATTTCAGTTTTAAGGAGTATGCTTTGAGAAGTAATAAGTATTTAGAAAAGGGAAGAAGTAAAGTAAGAAAAGAAGATAGAGTTTCAGTTTTAAAGAGTATGCTTTGAGAAGTAATAAGTATTTAGAAAAGTGAAGAAGTAAAGTAAGAAAAGAAGATATAGTTTCAGTTTTAAGGAGTATGCTTTGAGAAGTAATAAGTATTTGGAAAAGGGAAGAAGTAAAGTAAGAAAAGAAGAAAGAATTTCAGTTTTAAGGAGTATGCTTTGAGAAGTAATAAGTATTTATAAAAGTGAAGTAGTAATGTAAGAAAAGAAGATAGAGTTTCAGTTTTAAAGAGTATGCTTTGAGAAGTAATAAGTATTTAGAAAAGGGAAGAAGTAAAGTAAGAAAAGAATAAAGAATTTCAGTTTTAAGGAGTATGCTTTGAGAAGTAATAAGTATTTAGAAAAGTGAAGAAGTAAAGTAAGAAAAGAAGATAGAATTTCCGTTTTATTGAGTATGCTTTGAGAAGTAATAAGTATTTAGAAAAGTGAAGAAGTAAAGAAAGAAAAGAATAAAGAATTTCAGTTTTAAAGAGTATGCTTTGAGAAGTAATAAGTATTTAGAAAAGGGAAGAAGTAAAGTAAGAAAAGAAGATAGAGTTTCAGTTTTAAAGAGTATGCTTTTAGAAGTAATAAGTATTTTGAAAAGGGAAGTAGTAAAGTAAGAAAAGAAGATAGAGTTTCAGTTTTAAAGAGTATGCTTTGAGAAGTAATAAGTATTTGGAAAAGGGAAGAAGTAAAGTAAGAAAAGAAGAAAGAATTTCAGTTTTAAGGAGTATGCTTTGAGAAGTAATAAGTATTTAGAAAAGGGAAGAAGTAAAGAAAGAAAAGAAGATAGAGTTTCAGTTTTAAAGAGTATGCTTTGAGAAGTAATAAGTATTTAGAAAAGTGAAGAAGTAAAGTAAGAAAAGAAGATATAGTTTCAGTTTTAAGGAGTATGCTTTGAGAAGTAATAAGTATTTAGAAAAGGGAAGAAGTAAAGAAAGAAAAGAAGAAAGAATTTCCGTTTTATTGAGTATGCTTTGAGAAGTAATAAGTATTTAGAAAAGGGAAGAAGTAAAGAAAGAAAAGAAGATATAGTTTCAGTTTTAAGGAGTATGCTTTGAGAAGTAATAAGTATTTAGAAAAGGGAAGAAGTAAAGTAAGAAAAGAAGATATAGTTTCAGTTTTAAGGAGTATGCTTTGAGAAGTAATAAGTATTTAGAAAAGGGAAGAAGTAAAGAAAGAAAAGAAGATAGAGTTTCAGTTTTAAAGAGTATGCTTTGAGAAGTAATAAGTATTTAGAAAAGGGAAGAAGTAAAGTAAGAAAAGAAGATAGAGTTTCAGTTTTAAAGAGTATGCTTTGAGAAGTAATAAGTATTTATAAAAGTGAAGTAGTAATGTAAGAAAAGAAGATAGAGTTTCAGTTTTATTGAGTATGCTTTGAGAAGTAATAAGTATTTGGAAAAGGGAAGAAGTAAAGTAAGAAAAGAATAAAGAATTTCAGTTTTAAAGAGTATGCTTTGAGAAGTAATAAGTATTTAGAAAAGTGAAGAAGTAAAGTAAGAAAAGAAGATATAGTTTCAGTTTTAAGATGTATGCTTTGAGAAGTAATAAGTATTTAGAAAAGGGAAGAAGTAAAGAAAGAAAAGAATAAAGAATTTCAGTTTTAAAGAGTGTGCTTTGAGAAGTAATAAGTATTTATAAAAGTGAAGTAGTAATGTAAGAAAAGAAGATAGAGTTTCAGTTTTAAGGAGTATGCTTTGAGAAGTAATAAGTATTTAGAAAAGGGAAGAAGTAAAGAAAGAAAAGAAGAAAGAATTTCCGTTTTATTGAGTATGCTTTGAGAAGTAATAAGTATTTGGAAAAGGGAAGAAGTAAAGTAAGAAAAGAAGAAAGAATTTCCGTTTTATTGAGTATGCTTTGAGAAGTAATAAGTATTTAGAAAAGGGAAGAAGTAAAGAAAGAAAAGAAGAAAGAATTTCCGTTTTATTGAGTATGCTTTGAGAAGTAATAAGTATTTAGAAAAGGGAAGAAGTAAAGTAAGAAAAGAATAAAGAATTTCAGTTTTAAGAGTAAGCTTTGAGAAGTAATAAGTATTTAGAAAAGGGAAGAAGTAAAGAAAGAAAAGAAGAAAGAATTTCAGTTTTAAAGAGTATGCTTTGAGAAGTAATAAGTATTTGGAAAAGGGAAGAATTAAAGTAAGAAAAGAATAAAGAATTTCAGTTTTTAGGAGTATGCTTTGAGAAGTAATAAGTATTTAGAAAAGTGAAGAAGTAAAGTAAGAAAAGAAGATATAGTTTCAGTTTTAAGGAGTATGCTTTTAGAAGTAAT
This sequence comes from Loxodes magnus, assembly GCA_946699065.1. Lineage (NCBI taxonomy): Eukaryota > Ciliophora > Karyorelictea > Loxodida > Loxodidae > Loxodes > Loxodes magnus. Next base: position 66,885 of record CAMPDV010001991.1, on the reverse strand, counting down.
AAGTATTTAGAAAAGGGAAGAAGTAAAGAAAGAAAAGAAGAAAGAATTTCCGTTTTATTGAGTATGCTTTGAGAAGTAATAAGAATTTAGAAAAGGGAAGAAGTAAAGTAAGAAAAGAATAAAGAGTTTCAGTTTTATTGAGTATGCTTTTAGAAGTAATAAGTATTTGGAAAAGGGAAGAAGTAAAGTAAGAAAAGAAGATAGAGTTTCAGTTTTAAAGAGTATGCTTTGAGAAGTAATAAGTATTTTGAAAAGGGAAGTAGTAAAGTAAGAAAAGAAGATAGAGTTTCAGTTTTAAGGAGTATGCTTTGAGAAGTAATAAGTATTTGGAAAAGGGAAGAAGTAAAGTAAGAAAAGAAGAAAGAATTTCCGTTTTATTGAGTATGCTTTGAGAAGTAATAAGTATTTAGAAAAGTGAAGAAGTAAAGAAAGAAAAGAAGAAAGAATTTCCGTTTTATTGAGTATGCTTTGAGAAGTAATAAGTATTTAGAAAAGGGAAGAAGTAAAGTAAGAAAAGAATAAAGAATTTCAGTTTTAAGAGTAAGCTTTGAGAAGTAATAAGTATTTAGAAAAGGGAAGAAGTAAAGAAAGAAAAGAAGAAAGAATTTCAGTTTTAAAGAGTATGCTTTGAGAAGTAATAAGTATTTAGAAAAGGGAAGAATTAAAGTAAGAAAAGAATAAAGAATTTCAGTTTTTAGGAGTATGCTTTGAGAAGTAATAAGTATTTAGAAAAGTGAAGAAGTAAAGTAAGAAAAGAAGATATAGTTTCAGTTTTAAGGAGTATGCTTTTAGAAGTAATAAGTATTTAGAAAAGGGAAGAAGTAAAGAAAGAAAAGAAGAAAGAATTTCCGTTTTATTGAGTATGCTTTGAGAAGTAATAAGTATTTGGAAAAGGGAAGAATTAAAGTAAGAAAAGAATAAAGAATTTCAGTTTTTAGGAGTATGCTTTGAGAAGTAATAAGTATTTAGAAAAGTGAAGAAGTAAAGTAAGAAAAGAAGATATAGTTTCAGTTTTAAGGAGTATGCTTTTAGAAGTAATAAGTATTTAGAAAAGGGAAGAAGTAAAGAAAGAAAAGAAGAAAGAATTTCCGTTTTATTGAGTATGCTTTGAGAAGTAATAAGTATTTAGAAAAGGGAAGAAGTAAAGTAAGAAAAGAATAAAGAGTTTCAGTTTTATTGAGTATGCTTTGAGAAGTAATAAGTATTTAGAAAAGGGAAGAAGTAAAGAAAGAAAAGAATAAAGAATTTCAGTTTTAAAGAGTATGCTTTGAGAAGTAATAAGTATTTAGAAAAGGGAAGAAGTAAAGTAAGAAAAGAAGATAGAGTTTCAGTTTTAAAGAGTATGCTTTTAGAAGTAATAAGTATTTTGAAAAGGGAAGTAGTAAAGTAAGAAAAGAAGATAGAGTTTCAGTTTTAAAGAGTATGCTTTGAGAAGTAATAAGTATTTGGAAAAGGGAAGAAGTAAAGTAAGAAAAGAAGAAAGAATTTCAGTTTTAAGGAGTATGCTTTGAGAAGTAATAAGTATTTAGAAAAGGGAAGAAGTAAAGAAAGAAAAGAAGATAGAGTTTCAGTTTTAAAGAGTATGCTTTGAGAAGTAATAAGTATTTAGAAAAGTGAAGAAGTAAAGTAAGAAAAGAAGATATAGTTTCAGTTTTAAGGAGTATGCTTTTAGAAGTAATAAGTATTTAGAAAAGGGAAGAAGTAAAGAAAGAAAAGAAGAAAGAATTTCCGTTTTATTGAGTATGCTTTGAGAAGTAATAAGTATTTAGAAAAGGGAAGAAGTAAAGAAAGAAAAGAAGATATAGTTTCAGTTTTAAGGAGTATGCTTTGAGAAGTAATAAGTATTTAGAAAAGGGAAGAAGTAAAGTAAGAAAAGAAGATATAGTTTCAGTTTTAAGGAGTATGCTTTGAGAAGTAATAAGTATTTAGAAAAGGGAAGAAGTAAAGAAAGAAAAGAAGATAGAGTTTCAGTTTTAAAGAGTATGCTTTGAGAAGTAATAAGTATTTAGAAAAGGGAAGAAGTAAAGTAAGAAAAGAAGATAGAGTTTCAGTTTTAAAGAGTATGCTTTGAGAAGTAATAAGTATTTATAAAAGTGAAGTAGTAATGTAAGAAAAGAAGATAGAGTTTCAGTTTTATTGAGTATGCTTTGAGAAGTAATAAGTATTTGGAAAAGGGAAGAAGTAAAGTAAGAAAAGAATAAAGAATTTCAGTTTTAAAGAGTATGCTTTGAGAAGTAATAAGTATTTAGAAAAGTGAAGAAGTAAAGTAAGAAAAGAAGATATAGTTTCAGTTTTAAGATGTATGCTTTGAGAAGTAATAAGTATTTAGAAAAGGGAAGAAGTAAAGAAAGAAAAGAATAAAGAATTTCAGTTTTAAAGAGTGTGCTTTGAGAAGTAATAAGTATTTATAAAAGTGAAGTAGTAATGTAAGAAAAGAAGATAGAGTTTCAGTTTTAAGGAGTATGCTTTGAGAAGTAATAAGTATTTAGAAAAGGGAAGAAGTAAAGAAAGAAAAGAAGAAAGAATTTCCGTTTTATTGAGTATGCTTTGAGAAGTAATAAGTATTTGGAAAAGGGAAGAAGTAAAGTAAGAAAAGAAGAAAGAATTTCCGTTTTATTGAGTATGCTTTGAGAAGTAATAAGTATTTAGAAAAGGGAAGAAGTAAAGAAAGAAAAGAAGAAAGAATTTCCGTTTTATTGAGTATGCTTTGAGAAGTAATAAGTATTTAGAAAAGGGAAGAAGTAAAGTAAGAAAAGAATAAAGAATTTCAGTTTTAAGAGTAAGCTTTGAGAAGTAATAAGTATTTAGAAAAGGGAAGAAGTAAAGAAAGAAAAGAAGAAAGAATTTCAGTTTTAAAGAGTATGCTTTGAGAAGTAATAAGTATTTGGAAAAGGGAAGAATTAAAGTAAGAAAAGAATAAAGAATTTCAGTTTTTAGGAGTATGCTTTGAGAAGTAATAAGTATTTAGAAAAGTGAAGAAGTAAAGTAAGAAAAGAAGATATAGTTTCAGTTTTAAGGAGTATGCTTTTAGAAGTAATAAGTATTTAGAAAAGGGAAGAAGTAAAGAAAGAAAAGAAGAAAGAATTTCCGTTTTATTGAGTATGCTTTGAGAAGTAATAAGAATTTAGAAAAGGGAAGAAGTAAAGTAAGAAAAGAATAAAGAGTTTCAGTTTTATTGAGTATGCTTTTAGAAGTAATAAGTATTTGGAAAAGGGAAGAAGTAAAGTAAGAAAAGAAGATAGAGTTTCAGTTTTAAAGAGTATGCTTTGAGAAGTAATAAGTATTTTGAAAAGGGAAGTAGTAAAGTAAGAAAAGAAGATAGAGTTTCAGTTTTAAGGAGTATGCTTTGAGAAGTAATAAGTATTTGGAAAAGGGAAGAAGTAAAGTAAGAAAAGAAGAAAGAATTTCCGTTTTATTGAGTATGCTTTGAGAAGTAATAAGTATTTAGAAAAGTGAAGAAGTAAAGAAAGAAAAGAAGAAAGAATTTCCGTTTTATTGAGTATGCTTTGAGAAGTAATAAGTATTTAGAAAAGGGAAGAAGTAAAGTAAGAAAAGAATAAAGAATTTCAGTTTTAAGAGTAAGCTTTGAGAAGTAATAAGTATTTAGAAAAGGGAAGAAGTAAAGAAAGAAAAGAAGAAAGAATTTCAGTTTTAAAGAGTATGCTTTGAGAAGTAATAAGTATTTAGAAAAGGGAAGAATTAAAGTAAGAAAAGAATAAAGAATTTCAGTTTTTAGGAGTATGCTTTGAGAAGTAATAAGTATTTAGAAAAGTGAAGAAGTAAAGTAAGAAAAGAAGATATAGTTTCAGTTTTAAGGAGTATGCTTTTAGAAGTAATAAGTATTTAGAAAAGGGAAGAAGTAAAGAAAGAAAAGAAGAAAGAATTTCCGTTTTATTGAGTATGCTTTGAGAAGTAATAAGTATTTGGAAAAGGGAAGAATTAAAGTAAGAAAAGAATAAAGAATTTCAGTTTTTAGGAGTATGCTTTGAGAAGTAATAAGTATTTAGAAAAGTGAAGAAGTAAAGTAAGAAAAGAAGATATAGTTTCAGTTTTAAGGAGTATGCTTTTAGAAGTAATAAGTATTTAGAAAAGGGAAGAAGTAAAGAAAGAAAAGAAGAAAGAATTTCCGTTTTATTGAGTATGCTTTGAGAAGTAATAAGTATTTAGAAAAGGGAAGAAGTAAAGTAAGAAAAGAATAAAGAGTTTCAGTTTTATTGAGTATGCTTTGAGAAGTAATAAGTATTTAGAAAAGGGAAGAAGTAAAGTAAGAAAAGAAGATAGAGTTTCAGTTTTAAAGAGTATGCTTTGAGAAGTAATAAGTATTTATAAAAGTGAAGTAGTAATGTAAGAAAAGAAGATAGAGTTTCAGTTTTAAGGAGTATGCTTTGAGAAGTAATAAGTATTTAGAAAAGGGAAGAAGTAAAGTAAGAAAAGAAGATAGAGTTTCAGTTTTAAAGAGTGTGCTTTGAGAAGTAATAAGTATTTATAAAAGGGAATAAGTAAAGTAAGAAAAGAATAAAGAATTTCAGTTTTAAAGAGTATGCTTTGAGAAGTAATAAGTATTTAGAAAAGGGAAGAAGTAAAGTAAGAAAAGAATAAAGAATTTCAGTTTTAAAGAGTATGCTTTGAGAAGTAATAAGTATTTAGAAAAGGGAAGAAGTAAAGAAAGAAAAGAAGAAAGAATTTCCGTTTTATTGAGTATGCTTTGAGAAGTAATAAGTATTTGGAAAAGGGAAGAAGTAAAGAAAGAAAAGAAGATAGAGTTTCAGTTTTATTGAGTATGCTTTGAGAAGTAATAAGTATTTAGAAAAGGGAAGAAGTAAAGTAAGAAAAGAATAAAGAATTTCAGTTTTAAAGAGTATGCTTTGAGAAGAAATAAGTATTTTGAAAAGGGAAGTAGTAAAGTAAGAAAAGAAGATAGAGTTTCAGTTTTATTGAGTATGCTTTGAGAAGTAATAAGTATTTAGAAAAGTGAAGAAGTAAAGTAAGAAGAGAAGACAGAATTTCCGTTTTATTGAGTATGCTTTGAGAAGTAATAAGAATTTAGAAAAGGGAAGAAGTAAAGTAAGAAAAGAATAAAGAGTTTCAGTTTTATTGAGTATGCTTTTAGAAGTAATAAGTATTTGGAAAAGGGAAGAAGTAAAGTAAGAAAAGAAGATAGAGTTTCAGTTTTAAAGAGTATGCTTTGAGAAGTAATAAGTATTTAGAAAAGGGAAGAAGTAAAGAAAGAAAAGAAGAAAGAATTTCCGTTTTATTGAGTATGCTTTGAGAAGTAATAAGTATTTGGAAAAGGGAAGAAGTAAAGAAAGAAAAGAAGATAGAGTTTCAGTTTTAAAGAGTATGCTTTGAGAAGTAATAAGTATTTAGAAAAGGGAAGAAGTAAAGTAAGAAAAGAAGACAGAGTTTCAGTTTTATTGAGTATGCTTTGAGAAGTAATAAGAATTTAGAAAAGTGAAGAAGTAAAGTAAGAAAAGAAGATATAGTTTCAGTTTTATTGAGTATGCTTTGAGAAGTAATAAGTATTTAGAAAAGGGAAGAAGTAAAGTAAGAAAAGAATAAAGAATTTCAGTTTTAAAGAGTATGCTTTGAGAAGTAATAAGTATTTGGAAAAGGGAAGAAGTAAAGTAAGAAAAGAAGATAGAGTTTCAGTTTTATTGAGTATGCTTTGAGAAGTAATAAGTATTTAGAAAAGTGAAGAAGTAAAGTAAGAAGAGAAGACAGAATTTCAGTTTTATTGAGTATGCTTTGAGAAGTAATAAGTATTTAGAAAAGTGAAGAAGTAAAGTAAGAAAAGAATAAAGAATTTCAGTTTTAAAGAGTATGCTTTGAGAAGAAATAAGTATTTTGAAAAGGGAAGTAGTAAAGTAAGAAAAGAAGATAGAGTTTCAGTTTTATTGAGTATGCTTTGAGAAGTAATAAGTATTTAGAAAAGGGAAGAAGTAAAGAAAGAAAAGAAGAAAGAATTTCCGTTTTATTGAGTATGCTTTGAGAAGTAATAAGTATTTAGAAAAGGGAAGAAGTAAAGAAAGAAAAGAAGATAGAGTTTCAGTTTTATTGAGTATGCTTTGAGAAGTAATAAGTATTTAGAAAAGGGAAGAAGTAAAGTAAGAAAAGAAGATAGAGTTTCAGTTTTAAAGAGTATGCTTTGAGAAGTAATAAGTATTTATAAAAGTGAAGTAGTAATGTAAGAAAAGAAGATAGAGTTTCAGTTTTAAGGAGTATGCTTTGAGAAGTAATAAGTATTTAGAAAAGGGAAGAAGTAAAGTAAGAAAAGAATAAAGAATTTCAGTTTTAAAGAGTGTGCTTTGAGAAGTAATAAGTATTTATAAAAGGGAATAAGTAAAGTAAGAAAAGAATAAAGAATTTCAGTTTTAAAGAGTATGCTTTGAGAAGTAATAAGTATTTAGAAAAGGGAAGAAGTAAAGTAAGAAAAGAATAAAGAATTTCAGTTTTAAGAGTAAGCTTTGAGAAGTAATAAGTATTTAGAAAAGGGAAGAAGTAAAGAAAGAAAAGAAGAAAGAATTTCAGTTTTAAAGAGTATGCTTTGAGAAGTAATAAGTATTTAGAAAAGTGAAGAAGTAAAGTAAGAAGAGAAGATAGAATTTCAGTTTTAAGGAGTATGCTTTGAGAAGTAATAAGTATTTTGAAAAGTGAAGAAGTAAAGTAAGAAAAGAAGATGAATTTCAGTTTTAAAGAGTGTGCTTTGAGAAGTAATAAGTATTTATAAAAGTGAAGTAGTAATGTAAGAAAAGAAGATAGAGTTTCAGTTTTAAAGAGTATGCTTTGAGAAGTAATAAGTATTTAGAAAAGGGAAGAAGTAAAGAAAGAAAAGAAGATAGAGTTTCAGTTTTATTGAGTATGCTTTGAGAAGTAATAAGTATTTAGAAAAGGGAAGAAGTAAAGAAAGAAAAGAAGATAGAGTTTCAGTTTTAAAGAGTATGCTTTTAGAAGTAATAAGTATTTGGAAAACGGATGAAGTAAAGTAAGAAGAGAAGACAGAATTTCCGTTTTATTGAGTATGCTTTGAGAAGTAATAAGAATTTAGAAAAGTGAATAAGTAAAGTAAGAAAAGAAGAAAGAATTTCAGTTTAAAGAGTATGCTTTGAGAAGTAATAATTATTTAGAAAAGTGAAGAAGTAAAGTAAGAAAAGAATAAAGAATTTCAGTTTTAAGGAGTATGCTTTGAGAAGTAATAAGTATTTAGAAAAGTGAAGAAGTAAAGTAAGAAAAGAAGATATAGTTTCAGTTTTAAGGAGTATGCTTTGAGAAGTAATAAGTATTTGGAAAAGGGAAGAAGTAAAGTAAGAAAAGAAGAAAGAATTTCCGTTTTATTGAGTATGCTTTGAGAAGTAATAAGTATTTAGAAAAGTGAAGAAGTAAAGAAAGAAAAGAAGAAAGAATTTCCGTTTTATTGAGTATGCTTTGAGAAGTAATAAGTATTTAGAAAAGGGAAGAAGTAAAGTAAGAAAAGAATAAAGAATTTCAGTTTTAAGAGTATGCTTTGAGAAGTAATAAGTATTTAGAAAAGTGAAGAAGTAAAGTAAGAAGAGAATAAAGAATTTCCGTCTTATTGAGTATGCTTATAGAAGTAATAAGTATTTAGAAAAGTGAAGAAGTAAAGTAAGAAAAGAAGAAAGAGTTTCAGTTTTAAAGAGCATGCTTTGAGAAGTAATAAGTATTTAGAAAAGGGAAGAAGTAAAGTAAGAAAAGAATAAAGAATTTCAGTTTTAAGAGTAAGCTTTGAGAAGTAATAAGTATTTAGAAAAGGGAAGAAGTAAAGAAAGAAAAGAAGAAAGAATTTCAGTTTTAAAGAGTATGCTTTGAGAAGTAATAAGTATTTGGAAAAGGGAAGAATTAAAGTAAGAAAAGAATAAAGAATTTCAGTTTTTAGGAGTATGCTTTGAGAAGTAATAAGTATTTAGAAAAGTGAAGAAGTAAAGTAAGAAAAGAAGATATAGTTTCAGTTTTAAGGAGTATGCTTTTAGAAGTAATAAGTATTTAGAAAAGGGAAGAAGTAAAGAAAGAAAAGAAGAAAGAATTTCCGTTTTATTGAGTATGCTTTGAGAAGTAATAAGTATTTAGAAAAGGGAAGAAGTAAAGTAAGAAAAGAATAAAGAGTTTCAGTTTTATTGAGTATGCTTTTAGAAGTAATAAGTATTTGGAAAAGGGAAGAAGTAAAGTAAGAAAAAAAGATAGAGTTTCAGTTTTAAAGAGTATGCTTTGAGAAGTAATAAGTATTTTGAAAAGGGAAGTAGTAAAGTAAGAAAAGAAGATAGAGTTTCAGTTTTAAGGAGTATGCTTTGAGAAGTAATAAGTATTTAGAAAAGGGAAGAAGTAAAGAAAGAAAAGAAGAAAGAATTTCCGTTTTATTGAGTATGCTTTGAGAAGTAATAAGTATTTGGAAAAGGGAAGAAGTAAAGAAAGAAAAGAAGATAGAGTTTCAGTTTTATTGAGTATGCTTTGAGAAGTAATAAGTATTTAGAAAAGGGAAGAAGTAAAGTAAGAAAAGAATAAAGAATTTCAGTTTTAAAGAGTATGCTTTGAGAAGTAATAAGTATTTGGAAAAGGGAAGAAGTAAAGTAAGAAAAGAAGATAGAGTTTCAGTTTTATTGAGTATGCTTTGAGAAGTAATAAGTATTTAGAAAAGTGAAGAAGTAAAGTAAGAAGAGAAGACAGAATTTCAGTTTTATTGAGTATGCTTTGAGAAGTAATAAGTATTTGGAAAAGGGAAGAAGTAAAGTAAGAAAAGAAGATATAGTTTCAGTTTTATTGAGTATGCTTTGAGAAGTAATAAGTATTTAGAAAAGGGAAGAAGTAAAGTAAGAAAAGAATAAAGAATTTCAGTTTTAAAGAGTATGCTTTGAGAAGTAATAAGTATTTAGAAAAGGGAAGAAGTAAAGAAAGAAAAGAAGAAAGAATTTCCGTTTTATTGAGTATGCTTTGAGAAGTAATAAGTATTTGGAAAAGGGAAGAAGTAAAGAAAGAAAAGAAGATAGAGTTTCAGTTTTAAAGAGTATGCTTTGAGAAGTAATAAGTATTTAGAAAAGGGAAGAAGTAAAGTAAGAAAAGAAGATAGAGTTTCAGTTTTAAGGAGTATGCTTTGAGAAGTAATAAGTATTTAGAAAAGTGAAGAAGTAAAGTAAGAAAAGAAGATATAGTTTCAGTTTTATTGAGTATGCTTTGAGAAGTAATAAGTATTTAGAAAAGGGAAGAAGTAAAGTAAGAAAAGAATAAAGAATTTCAGTTTTAAAGAGTATGCTTTGAGAAGTAATAAGTATTTGGAAAAGGGAAGAAGTAAAGTAAGAAAAGAAGATAGAGTTTCAGTTTTATTGAGTATGCTTTGAGAAGTAATAAGTATTTAGAAAAGTGAAGAAGTAAAGTAAGAAGAGAAGACAGAATTTCAGTTTTATTGAGTATGCTTTGAGAAGTAATAAGTATTTAGAAAAGTGAAGAAGTAAAGTAAGAAAAGAATAAAGAATTTCAGTTTTAAAGAGTATGCTTTGAGAAGAAATAAGTATTTTGAAAAGGGAAGTAGTAAAGTAAGAAAAGAAGATAGAGTTTCAGTTTTATTGAGTATGCTTTGAGAAGTAATAAGTATTTAGAAAAGGGAAGAAGTAAAGAAAGAAAAGAAGAAAGAATTTCCGTTTTATTGAGTATGCTTTGAGAAGTAATAAGTATTTAGAAAAGGGAAGAAGTAAAGAAAGAAAAGAAGATAGAGTTTCAGTTTTAAGGAGTATGCTTTGAGAAGTAATAAGTATTTAGAAAAGGGAAGAAGTAAAGTAAGAAAAGAAGATAGAGTTTCAGTTTTAAAGAGTATGCTTTGAGAAGTAATAAGTATTTATAAAAGTGAAGTAGTAATGTAAGAAAAGAAGATAGAGTTTCAGTTTTAAGGAGTATGCTTTGAGAAGTAATAAGTATTTTGAAAAGGGAAGAAGTAAAGTAAGAAAAGAATAAAGAATTTCAGTTTTAAAGAGTGTGCTTTGAGAAGTAATAAGTATTTATAAAAGGGAATAAGTAAAGTAAGAAAAGAATAAAGAATTTCAGTTTTAAAGAGTATGCTTTGAGAAGTAATAAGTATTTAGAAAAGGGAAGAAGTAAAGTAAGAAAAGAATAAAGAATTTCAGTTTTAAGAGTAAGCTTTGAGAAGTAATAAGTATTTAGAAAAGGGAAGAAGTAAAGAAAGAAAAGAAGAAAGAATTTCAGTTTTAAAGAGTATGCTTTGAGAAGTAATAAGTATTTAGAAAAGTGAAGAAGTAAAGTAAGAAGAGAAGATAGAATTTCAGTTTTATTGAGTATGCTTTTAGAAGTAATAAGTATTTAGAAAAGTGAAGAAGTAAAGTAAGAAAAGAAGATAGAGTTTCAGTTTTAAAGAGTGTGCTTTGAGAAGTAATAAGTATTTATAAAAGTGAAGTAGTAATGTAAGAAAAGAAGATAGAGTTTCAGTTTTAAAGAGTATGCTTTGAGAAGTAATAAGTATTTAGAAAAGGGAAGAAGTAAAGAAAGAAAAGAAGATAGAGTTTCAGTTTTATTGAGTATGCTTTGAGAAGTAATAAGTATTTAGAAAAGGGAAGAAGTAAAGAAAGAAAAGAAGATAGAGTTTCAGTTTTAAAGAGTATGCTTTTAGAAGTAATAAGTATTTGGAAAACGGATGAAGTAAAGTAAGAAAAGAAGATAGAATTTCATTTTTAAGGAGTATGCTTTGAGAAGTAATAAGTATTTAGAAAAGTGAATAAGTAAAGTAAGAAAAGAAGATAGAGTTTCAGTTTTATTGAGTATGCTTTGAGAAGTAATAAGTATTTAGAAAAGGGAAGAAGTAAAGTAAGAAAAGAATAAAGAATTTCAGTTTTAAAAAGTATGCTTTTAAAGTAATAAGTATTTATAAAAGTGAAAAAGTAAAGAAAGAAAAGAAGATAGAGTTTCAGTTTTAAAGAGTATGCTTTTAGAAGTAATAAGTATTTAGAAAAGGGATGAAGTAAAGTAAGAAAAGAAGATAGAGTTTCAGTTTTATTGAGTATGCTTTGAGAAGTAATAAGTATTTAGAAAAGGGAAGAAGTAAAGAAAGAAAAGAAGAAAGAATTTCCGTTTTATTGAGTATGCTTTGAGAAGTAATAAGTATTTAGAAAAGGGAAGAAGTAAAGTAAGAAAAGAATAAAGAATTTCAGTTTTAAAGAGTATGCTTTGAGAAGTAATAAGTATTTGGAAAAGGGAAGAAGTAAAGAAAGAAAAGAAGATAGAGTTTCAGTTTTATTGAGTATGCTTTGAGAAGTAATAAGTATTTAGAAAAGGGAAGAAGTAAAGTAAGAAAAGAAGATAGAGTTTCAGTTTTAAAGAGTATGCTTTGAGAAGTAATAAGTATTTATAAAAGTGAAGTAGTAATGTAAGAAAAGAAGATAGAGTTTCAGTTTTAAGGAGTATGCTTTGAGAAGTAATAAGTATTTAGAAAAGGGAAGAAGTAAAGTAAGAAAAGAATAAAGAATTTCAGTTTTAAAGAGTGTGCTTTGAGAAGTAATAAGTATTTATAAAAGGGAATAAGTAAAGTAAGAAAAGAATAAAGAATTTCAGTTTTAAAGAGTATGCTTTGAGAAGTAATAAGTATTTAGAAAAGGGAAGAAGTAAAGTAAGAAAAGAATAAAGAATTTCAGTTTTAAGAGTATTCTTTTAGAAGTAATAAGTATTTAGAAAAGGGATGAAGTAAAGTAAGAAAAGAAGATAGAGTTTCAGTTTTATTGAGTATGCTTTGAGAAGTAATAAGTATTTAGAAAAGGGAAGAAGTAAAGTAAGAAAAGAATAAAGAATTTCCGTTTTATTGAGTATGCTTTGAGAAGTAATAAGTATTTAGAAAAGTGAAGAAGTAAAGTAAGAAGAGAAGACAGAATTTCAGTTTTATTGAGTATGCTTTGAGAAGTAATAAGTATTTAGAAAAGGGAAGAAGTAAAGAAAGAAAAGAAGATAGAGTTTCAGTTTTATTGAGTATGCTTTGAGAAGTAATAAGTATTTAGAAAAGGGAAGAAGTAAAGTAAGAAAAGAAGATAGAGTTTCAGTTTTAAAGAGTATGCTTTGAGAAGTAATAAGTATTTATAAAAGTGAAGTAGTAATGTAAGAAAAGAAGATAGAGTTTCAGTTTTAAGGAGTATGCTTTGAGAAGTAATAAGTATTTAGAAAAGGGAAGAAGTAAAGTAAGAAAAGAATAAAGAATTTCAGTTTTAAAGAGTGTGCTTTGAGAAGTAATAAGTATTTATAAAAGGGAATAAGTAAAGTAAGAAAAGAATAAAGAATTTCAGTTTTAAAGAGTATGCTTTGAGAAGTAATAAGTATTTAGAAAAGGGAAGAAGTAAAGTAAGAAAAGAATAAAGAATTTCAGTTTTAAGAGTATTCTTTTAGAAGTAATAAGTATTTAGAAAAGGGATGAAGTAAAGTAAGAAAAGAAGATAGAGTTTCAGTTTTATTGAGTATGCTTTGAGAAGTAATAAGTATTTTGAAAAGGGGAGAAGTAAAGTAAGAAAAGAATAAAGAATTTCAGTTTTAAAAAGTGTGCTTTAGAAGTAATAAGTATTTAGAAAAGTGAAGAAGTAAAGTAAGAAGAGAAGAAAGAATTTCAGTTTTATTAAGTATGCTTTTAGAAGTAATAAGTATTTAGAAAAGGGATGAAGTAAAGTAAGAAAAGAAGATAGAGTTTCAGTTTTAAGGAGTATGCTTTGAGAAGTAATAAGTATTTAGAAAAGGGAAGAAGTAAAGTAAGAAAAGAATAAAGAATTTCAGTTTTAAAGAGTGTGCTTTGAGAAGTAATAAGTATTTATAAAAGGGAAGAAGTAAAGTAAGAAAAGAATAAAGAATTTCAGTTTTAAAGAGTATGCTTTGAGAAGTAATAAGTATTTAGAAAAGGGAAGAAGTAAAGAAAGAAAAGAAGATAGAGTTTCAGTTTTATTGAGTATGCTTTGAGAAGTAATAAGTATTTAGAAAAGGCAAGAAGTAAAGAAAGAAAAGAAGATAGAGTTTCAGTTTTAAAGAGTATGCTTTTAGAAGTAATAAGTATTTAGAAAACGGATGAAGTAAAGTAAGAAAAGAAGATAGAGTTTCAGTTTTAAAGAGTATGCTTTGAGAAGTAATAAGTATTTAGAAAAGGGAAGAAGTAAAGAAAGAAAAGAAGAAAGAATTTCCGTTTTATTGAGTATGCGTTGAGAAGTAATAAGTATTTAGAAAAGGGAAGAAGTAAAGTAAGAAAAGAATAAAGAATTTCAGTTTTAAAGAGTATGCTTTGAGAAGTAATAAGTATTTAGAAAAGGGAAGAAGTAAAGAAAGAAAAGAAGATAGAGTTTCAGTTTTATTGAGTATGCTTTGAGAAGTAATAAGTATTTAGAAAAGGCAAGAAGTAAAGAAAGAAAAGAAGATAGAGTTTCAGTTTTAAAGAGTATGCTTTTAGAAGTAATAAGTATTTGGAAAAGGGAAGAAGTAAAGTAAGAAAAGAAGATAGAATTTCAGTTTTAAAGAGTATGCTTTGAGAAGTAATAAGTATTTGGAAAAGGGATGAAGTAAAGTAAGAAAAGAAGATAGAGTTTCAGTTTTATTGAGTATGCTTTGAGAAGTAATAAGTATTTAGAAAAGGGAAGAAGTAAAGTAAGAAAAGAATAAAGAATTTCAGTTTTAAAAAGTATGCTTTTAAAGTAATAAGTATTTATAAAAGTGAAAAAGTAAAGAAAGAAAAGAAGATAGAGTTTCAGTTTTAAAGAGTATGCTTTTAGAAGTAATAAGTATTTAGAAAAGGGATGAAGTAAAGTAAGAAAAGAAGATAGAGTTTCAGTTTTATTGAGTATGCTTTGAGAAGTAATAAGTATTTAGAAAAGGGAAGAAGTAAAGAAAGAAAAGAAGAAAGAATTTCCGTTTTATTGAGTATGCTTTGAGAAGTAATAAGTATTTAGAAAAGGGAAGAAGTAAAGTAAGAAAAGAATAAAGAATTTCAGTTTTAAAGAGTATGCTTTGAGAAGTAATAAGTATTTGGAAAAGGGAAGAAGTAAAGTAAGAAAAGAAGAAAGAATTTCAGTTTTATTGAGTATGCTTTGAGAAGTAATAAGTATTTAGAAAAGTGAAGTAGTAAAGTAAGAAAAGAAGATAGAGTTTCAGTTTTAAAGAGTATGCTTTGAGAAGTAATAAGTATTTAGAAAAGTGAAGAAGTAAAGTAAGAAAAGAAGATAGAGTTTCAGTTTTAAAGAGTATGCTTTGAGAAGTAATAAGTATTTTGAAAAGGGAAGTAGTAAAGTAAGAAAAGAAGATAGAGTTTCAGTTTTAAAGAGTATGCTTTGAGAAGTAATAAGTATTTAGAAAAGTGAAGAAGTAAAGTAAGAAAAGAAGATAGAGTTTCAGTTTTAAAGAGTATGCTTTGAGAAGTAATAAGTATTTTGAAAAGGGAAGTAGTAAAGTAAGAAAAGAAGATAGAGTTTCAGTTTTAAGGAGTATGCTTTGAGAAGTAATAAGTATTTAGAAAAGAAGAAGTAAAGAAAGAAAAGAAGAAAGAATTTCCGTTTTATTGAGTATGCTTTGAGAAGTAATAAGTATTTAGAAAAGAGAAGAAGTAAAGTAAGAAAAGAATAAAGAATTTCCGTTTTATTGAGTATGCTTTGAGAAGTAATAAGTATTTAGAAAAGTGAAGAAGTAAAGTAAGAAAAGAAGAAAGAATTTCCGTTTTATTGAGTATGCTTTGAGAAGTAATAAGTATTTAGAAAAGGGAAGAAGTAAAGTTAGAAAAGAAGATATAGTTTCAGTTTTAAGGAGTATGCTTTGAGAAGTAATAAGTATTTGGAAAAGGGAAGAAGTAAAGTAAGAAAAGAAGATAGAGTTTCAGTTTTATTGAGTATGCTTTGAGAAGTAATAAGTATTTAGAAAAGTGAAGAAGTAAAGTAAGAAGAGAAGACAGAATTTCAGTTTTATTGAGTATGCTTTGAGAAGTAATAAGTATTTAGAAAAGGGAAGAAGTAAAGAAAGAAAAGAAGATAGAGTTTCAGTTTTATTGAGTATGCTTTGAGAAGTAATAAGTATTTAGAAAAGTGAAGAAGTAAAGTAAGAAGAGAAGACAGAATTTCAGTTTTATTGAGTATGCTTTGAGAAGTAATAAGTATTTAGAAAAGGGAAGAAGTAAAGAAAGAAAAGAAGAAAGAATTTCCGTTTTATTGAGTATGCTTTGAGAAGTAATAAGTATTTAGAAAAGTGAAGAAGTAAAGTAAGAAAAGAAGATATAGTTTCAGTTTTAAGGAGTATGCTTTGAGAAGTAATAAGTATTTAGAAAAGGGAAGAAGTAAAGAAAGAAAAGAAGAAAGAATTTCCGTTTTATTGAGTATGCTTTTAGAAGTAATAAGTATTTAGAAAAGGGAAGAAGTAAAGTAAGAAAAGAATAAAGAATTTCAGTTTTAAGAGTAAGCTTTGAGAAGTAATAAGTATTTAGAAAAGGGAAGAAGTAAAGTAAGAAAAGAAGATAGAGTTTCAGTTTTATTGAGTATGCTTTGAGAAGTAATAAGTATTTAGAAAAGGGAAGAAGTAAAGAAAGAAAAGAATAAAGAATTTCAGTTTTAAAAAGTGTGCTTTAGAAGTAATAAGTATTTAGAAAAGTGAAGAAGTAAAGTAAGAAGAGAAGACAGAATTTCAGTTTTATTAAGTATGCTTTTAGAAGTAATAAGTATTTAGAAAAGGGATGAAGTAAAGTAAGAAAAGAAGATAGAGTTTCAGTTTTAAAGAGTATGCTTTAGAAGTAATAAGTATTTTGAAAAGGCAAGAAGTAAAGTAAGAAAAGAAGATAGAGTTTCAGTTTTAAAGAGTATGCTTTGAGAAGTAATAAGTATTTGGAAAAGTGAAGAAGTAAAGAAAGAAAAGAAGAAAGAATTTCCGTTTTATTGAGTATGCTTTGAGAAGTAATAAGTATTTAGAAAAGGGAAGAAGTAAAGTAAGAAAAGAATAAAGAATTTCAGTTTTAAAGAGTATGCTTTGAGAAGTAATAAGTATTTGGAAAAGGGAAGAAGTAAAGTAAGAAAAGAAGATAGAGTTTCAGTTTTATTGAGTATGCTTTGAGAAGTAATAAGTATTTAGAAAAGTGAAGAAGTAAAGAAAGAAAAGAAGATAGAGTTTCAGTTTTAAAGAGTATGCTTTGAGAAGTAATAAGTATTTAGAAAAGTGAAGAAGTAAAGTAAGAAGAGAAGATAGAGTTTCAGTTTTAAAGAGTATGCTTTGAGAAGTAATAAGTATTTAGAAAAGTGAAGAAGTAAAGAAAGAAAAGAAGAAAGAATTTCCGTTTTATTGAGTATGCTTTGAGAAGTAATAAGTATTTAGAAAAGGGAAGAAGTAAAGAAAGAAAAGAAGAAAGAATTTCCGTTTTAAAGAGTATGCTTTGAGAAGTAATAAGTATTTAGAAAAATGAAGAAGTAAAGTAAGAAAAGAAGATAGAATTTCCGTTTTATTGAGTATGCTTTGAGAAGTAATAAGTATTTAGAAAAGTGAAGAAGTAAAGTAAGAAGAGAATAAAGAATTTCCGTCTTATTGAGTATGCTTTGAGAAGTAATAAGTATTTGGAAAAGGGAAGAAGTAAAGAAAGAAAAGAAGATAGAGTTTCAGTTTTAAAGAGTATGCTTTGAGAAGTAATAAGTATTTAGAAAAATGAAAAAGTAAAGAAAGAAAAGAAGATAGAGTTTCAGTTTTAAAGAGTATTCTTTTAGAAGTAATAAGTATTTAGAAAAGGGATGAAGTAAAGTAAGAAAAGAAGATAGAGTTTCAGTTTTATTGAGTATGCTTTGAGAAGTAATAAGTATTTTGAAAAGGGGAGAAGTAAAGTAAGAAAAGAATAAAGAATTTCAGTTTTAAAAAGTGTGCTTTAGAAGTAATAAGTATTTAGAAAAGTGAAGAAGTAAAGTAAGAAGAGAAGAAAGAATTTCAGTTTTATTAAGTATGCTTTTAGAAGTAATAAGTATTTAGAAAAGGGATGAAGTAAAGTAAGAAAAGAAGATAGAGTTTCAGTTTTAAGGAGTATGCTTTGAGAAGTAATAAGTATTTAGAAAAGGGAAGAAGTAAAGTAAGAAAAGAATAAAGAATTTCAGTTTTAAAGAGTGTGCTTTGAGAAGTAATAAGTATTTATAAAAGGGAAGAAGTAAAGTAAGAAAAGAATAAAGAATTTCAGTTTTAAAGAGTATGCTTTGAGAAGTAATAAGTATTTAGAAAAGGGAAGAAGTAAAGAAAGAAAAGAAGATAGAGTTTCAGTTTTATTGAGTATGCTTTGAGAAGTAATAAGTATTTAGAAAAGGCAAGAAGTAAAGAAAGAAAAGAAGATAGAGTTTCAGTTTTAAAGAGTATGCTTTTAGAAGTAATAAGTATTTAGAAAACGGATGAAGTAAAGTAAGAAAAGAAGATAGAGTTTCAGTTTTAAAGAGTATGCTTTGAGAAGTAATAAGTATTTAGAAAAGGGAAGAAGTAAAGAAAGAAAAGAAGAAAGAATTTCCGTTTTATTGAGTATGCGTTGAGAAGTAATAAGTATTTAGAAAAGGGAAGAAGTAAAGTAAGAAAAGAATAAAGAATTTCAGTTTTAAAGAGTATGCTTTGAGAAGTAATAAGTATTTAGAAAAGGGAAGAAGTAAAGAAAGAAAAGAAGATAGAGTTTCAGTTTTATTGAGTATGCTTTGAGAAGTAATAAGTATTTAGAAAAGGCAAGAAGTAAAGAAAGAAAAGAAGATAGAGTTTCAGTTTTAAAGAGTATGCTTTTAGAAGTAATAAGTATTTAGAAAAGGGATGAAGTAAAGTAAGAAAAGAAGATAGAGTTTCAGTTTTAAAGAGTATGCTTTGAGAAGTAAATAGTACTTAGAAAAGTGAAGAAGTAAAGTAAGAAGAGAAGATAGAATTTCAGTTTTATTGAGTATGCTTTGAGAAGTAATAAGTATTTAGAAAAGTGAAGTAGTAAAGTAAGAAAAGAAGATAGAGTTTCAGTTTTAAAGAGTATGCTTTGAGAAGTAATAAGTATTTATAAAAGTGAAGTAGTAATGTAAGAAAAGAAGATAGAGTTTCAGTTTTAAGGAGTATGCTTTGAGAAGTAATAAGTATTTAGAAAAGGGAAGAAGTAAAGTAAGAAAAGAATAAAGAATTTCAGTTTTAAAGAGTATGCTTTGAGAAGTAATAAGTATTTGGAAAAGGGAAGAAGTAAAGTAAGAAAAGAAGATAGAGTTTCAGTTTTAAAGAGTATGCTTTGAGAAGTAATAAGTATTTAGAAAAGTGAAGAAGTAAAGAAAGAAAAGAAGATAGAGTTTCAGTTTTAAAGAGTATGCTTTGAGAAGTAATAAGTATTTAGAAAAGTGAAGAAGTAAAGTAAGAAGAGAAGATAGAGTTTCAGTTTTAAAGAGTATGCTTTGAGAAGTAATAAGTATTTAGAAAAGTGAAGAAGTAAAGAAAGAAAAGAAGAAAGAATTTCCGTTTTATTGAGTATGCTTTGAGAAGTAATAAGTATTTAGAAAAGGGAAGAAGTAAAGAAAGAAAAGAAGATATAGTTTCAGTTTTAAGGAGTATGCTTTGAGAAGTAATAAGTATTTAGAAAAGGGAAGTTGTAAAGAAAGAAATGAAGAAAGAATTTCCGTTTTAAGGAGTATGCTTTGAGAAGTAATAAGTATTTGGAAAAGGGAAGAAGTAAAGAAAGAAAAGAAGATAGAGTTTCAGTTTTATTGAGTATGCTTTGAGAAGTAATAAGTATTTAGAAAAGGGAAGAAGTAAAGAAAGAAAAGAAGATAGAGTTTCAGTTTTAAAGAGTATGCTTTTAGAAGTAATAAGTATTTAGAAAACGGATGAAGTAAAGTAAGAAAAGAAGATAGAATTTCATTTTTAAGGAGTATGCTTTGAGAAGTAATAAGTATTTAGAAAAGTGAATAAGTAAAGTAAGAAAAGAAGAAAGAATTTCATTTTTATTGAGTATGCTTTGAGAAGTAATAATTATTTAGAAAAGTGAAGAAGTAAAGTAAGAAAAGAATAAAGAATTTCAGTTTTAAAAAGTATGCTTTGAGAAGTAAATAGTATTTAGAAAAGGCAAGAAGTAAAGTAAAAAAAGAATAAAGAATTTCATTTTTAAGGAGTATGCTTTGAGAAGTAATAAGTATTTAGAAAAGTGAATAAGTAAAGTAAGAAAAGAAGAAAGAATTTCATTTTTATTGAGTATGCTTTGAGAAGTAATAATTATTTAGAAAAGTGAAGAAGTAAAGTAAGAAAAGAATAAAGAATTTCAGTTTTAAAAAGTATGCTTTGAGAAGTAAATAGTATTTAGAAAAGGCAAGAAGTAAAGTAAAAAAAGAATAAAGAATTTCAGTTTTAAAGAGTATGCTTTGAGAAGTAATAAGTATTTAGAAAACGGATGAAGTAAAGTAAGAAAAGAAGATAGAGTTTCAGTTTTAAAGAGTATGCTTTGAGAAGTAATAAGTATTTAGAAAAGGGAAGAAGTAAAGAAAGAAAAGAAGAAAGAATTTCCGTTTTATTGAGTATGCGTTGAGAAGTAATAAGTATTTAGAAAAGTGAAGAAGTAAAGAAAGAAAAGAAGAAAGAATTTCCGTTTTATTGAGAATGCTTTGAGAAGTAATAAGTATTTAGTAAAGTGAAGAAGTAAAGAAAGAAAAGAAGAAAGAATTTCCGTTTTATTGAGTATGCTTTGAGAAGTAATAATTATTTAGAAAAGGGAAGAAGTAAAGTAAGAAAAGAAGATAGAATTTCAGTTTTAAGGAGTATGCTTTGAGAAGTAATAAGTATTTGGAAAAGGGAAGAAGTAAAGAAAGAAAAGAAGATAGAGTTTCAGTTTTAAAGAGTATGCTTTGAGAAGTAATAAGTATTTGGAAAAGGGAAGAAGTAAAGTAAGAAAAGAAGATAGAATTTCAGTTTTAAAGAGTATGCTTTGAGAAGTAATAAGTATTTGGAAAAGGGATGAAGTAAAGTAAGAAAAGAAGATAGAGTTTCAGTTTTATTGAGTATGCTTTGAGAAGTAATAAGTATTTAGAAAAGGGAAGAAGTAAAGTAAGAAAAGAATAAAGAATTTCAGTTTTAAAAAGTATGCTTTTAAAGTAATAAGTATTTATAAAAGTGAAAAAGTAAAGAAAGAAAAGAAGATAGAGTTTCAGTTTTAAAGAGTATGCTTTTAGAAGTAATAAGTATTTAGAAAAGGGATGAAGTAAAGTAAGAAAAGAAGATAGAGTTTCAGTTTTATTGAGTATGCTTTGAGAAGTAATAAGTATTTAGAAAAGGGAAGAAGTAAAGAAAGAAAAGAAGAAAGAATTTCCGTTTTATTGAGTATGCTTTGAGAAGTAATAAGTATTTAGAAAAGGGAAGAAGTAAAGTAAGAAAAGAATAAAGAATTTCAGTTTTAAAGAGTATGCTTTGAGAAGTAATAAGTATTTGGAAAAGGGAAGAAGTAAAGTAAGAAAAGAAGAAAGAATTTCAGTTTTATTGAGTATGCTTTGAGAAGTAATAAGTATTTAGAAAAGTGAAGTAGTAAAGTAAGAAAAGAAGATAGAGTTTCAGTTTTAAAGAGTATGCTTTGAGAAGTAATAAGTATTTAGAAAAGTGAAGAAGTAAAGTAAGAAAAGAAGATATAGTTTCAGTTTTAAGGAGTATGCTTTGAGAAGTAATAAGTATTTAGAAAAGGGAAGAAGTAAAGAAAGAAAAGAAGAAAGAATTTCCGTTTTATTGAGTATGCTTTGAGAAGTAATAAGTATTTAGAAAAGGGAAGAAGTAAAGTAAGAAAAGAATAAAGAATTTCAGTTTTAAAGAGTATGCTTTGAGAAGTAATAAGTATTTGGAAAAGGGAAGAAGTAAAGTAAGAAAAGAAGAAAGAATTTCAGTTTTATTGAGTATGCTTTGAGAAGTAATAAGTATTTAGAAAAGTGAAGTAGTAAAGTAAGAAAAGAAGATAGAGTTTCAGTTTTAAAGAGTATGCTTTGAGAAGTAATAAGTATTTAGAAAAGTGAAGAAGTAAAGTAAGAAAAGAAGATATAGTTTCAGTTTTAAGGAGTATGCTTTGAGAAGTAATAAGTATTTAGAAAAGGGAAGAAGTAAAGAAAGAAAAGAAGAAAGAATTTCCGTTTTATTGAGTATGCTTTGAGAAGTAATAAGTATTTGGAAAAGAGAAGAAGTAAAGTAAGAAAAGAAGATAGAGTTTCAGTTTTATTGAGTATGCTTTGAGAAGTAATAAGTATTTAGAAAAGGGAAGAAGTAAAGTAAGAAAAGAATAAAGAATTTCAGTTTTAAAGAGTATGCTTTGAGAAGTAATAAGTATTTGGAAAAGGGAAGAAGTAAAGTAAGAAAAGAAGAAAGAATTTCAGTTTTATTGAGTATGCTTTGAGAAGTAATAAGTATTTAGAAAAGTGAAGTAGTAAAGTAAGAAAAGAAGATAGAGTTTCAGTTTTAAAGAGTATGCTTTGAGAAGTAATAAGTATTTAGAAAAGTGAAGAAGTAAAGTAAGAAAAGAAGATATAGTTTCAGTTTTAAGGAGTATGCTTTGAGAAGTAATAAGTATTTAGAAAAGGGAAGAAGTAAAGTAAGAAAAGAAGATAGAGTTTCAGTTTTAAGGAGTATGCTTTGAGAAGTAATAAGTATTTAGAA
Organism: Loxodes magnus; assembly: GCA_946699065.1. NCBI lineage: Eukaryota > Ciliophora > Karyorelictea > Loxodida > Loxodidae > Loxodes > Loxodes magnus. Next base: position 45,294 of record CAMPDV010001991.1, on the reverse strand, counting down.
AAGGGAAGAAGTAAAGAAAGAAAAGAAGAAAGAATTTCCGTTTTATTGAGTATGCTTTGAGAAGTAATAAGTATTTGGAAAAGAGAAGAAGTAAAGTAAGAAAAGAAGATAGAGTTTCAGTTTTATTGAGTATGCTTTGAGAAGTAATAAGTATCTAGAAAAGGCAAGAAGTAAAGAAAGAAAAGAAGAAAGAATTTCCGTTTTATTGAGTATGCTTTGAGAAGTAATAATTATTTAGAAAAGGGATGAAGTAAAGTAAGAAAAGAAGATAGAGTTTCAGTTTTATTGAGTATGCTTTGAGAAGTAATAAGTATTTAGAAAAGGGAAGAAGTAAAGAAAGAAAAGAAGAAAGAATTTCCGTTTTATTGAGTATGCTTTGAGAAGTAATAAGTATTTAGAAAAGGGAAGAAGTAAAGTAAGAAAAGAATAAAGAATTTCAGTTTTAAAGAGTATGCTTTGAGAAGTAATAAGTATTTGGAAAAGGGAAGAAGTAAAGTAAGAAAAGAAGAAAGAATTTCAGTTTTATTGAGTATGCTTTGAGAAGTAATAAGTATTTAGAAAAGTGAAGTAGTAAAGTAAGAAAAGAAGATAGAGTTTCAGTTTTAAAGAGTATGCTTTGAGAAGTAATAAGTATTTAGAAAAGTGAAGAAGTAAAGTAAGAAAAGAAGATATAGTTTCAGTTTTAAGGAGTATGCTTTGAGAAGTAATAAGTATTTAGAAAAGGGAAGAAGTAAAGTAAGAAAAGAAGATAGAGTTTCAGTTTTAAGGAGTATGCTTTGAGAAGTAATAAGTATTTAGAAAAGGGAAGAAGTAAAGAAAGAAAAGAAGAAAGAATTTCCGTTTTATTGAGTATGCTTTGAGAAGTAATAAGTATTTGGAAAAGAGAAGAAGTAAAGTAAGAAAAGAAGATAGAGTTTCAGTTTTATTGAGTATGCTTTGAGAAGTAATAAGTATCTAGAAAAGGCAAGAAGTAAAGAAAGAAAAGAAGATAGAGTTTCAGTTTTAAAGAGTATGCTTTGAGAAGTAATAAGTATTTAGAAAAGGGAAGAAGTAAAGTAAGAAAAGAAGATATAGTTTCAGTTTTAAGGAGTATGCTTTGAGAAGTAATAAGTATTTGGAAAAGGGAAGAAGTAAAGTAAGAAAAGAAGATAGAGTTTCAGTTTTATTGAGTATGCTTTGAGAAGTAATAAGTATTTAGAAAAGTGAAGAAGTAAAGTAAGAAGAGAAGACAGAATTTCAGTTTTATTGAGTATGCTTTGAGAAGTAATAAGTATTTAGAAAAGTGAAGAAGTAAAGTAAGAAAAGAAGATATAGTTTCAGTTTTAAGGAGTATGCTTTGAGAAGTAATAAGTATTTAGAAAAGGGAAGAAGTAAAGAAAGAAAAGAAGAAAGAATTTCCGTTTTATTGAGTATGCTTTTAGAAGTAATAAGTATTTAGAAAAGGGAAGAAGTAAAGTAAGAAAAGAATAAAGAATTTCAGTTTTAAGAGTAAGCTTTGAGAAGTAATAAGTATTTAGAAAAGGGAAGAAGTAAAGTAAGAAAAGAAGATAGAGTTTCAGTTTTATTGAGTATGCTTTGAGAAGTAATAAGTATTTAGAAAAGGGAAGAAGTAAAGTAAGAAAAGAATAAAGAATTTCAGTTTTAAAAAAGTGTGCTTTAGAAGTAATAAGTATTTAGAAAAGTGAAGAAGTAAAGTAAGAAGAGAAGACAGAATTTCAGTTTTATTAAGTATGCTTTTAGAAGTAATAAGTATTTAGAAAAGGGATGAAGTAAAGTAAGAAAAGAAGATAGAGTTTCAGTTTTAAAGAGTATGCTTTAGAAGTAATAAGTATTTTGAAAAGGCAAGAAGTAAAGTAAGAAAAGAAGATAGAGTTTCAGTTTTAAGGAGTATGCTTTGAGAAGTAATAAGTATTTGGAAAAGTGAAGAAGTAAAGAAAGAAAAGAAGAAAAAATTTCCGTTTTATTGAGTATGCTTTGAGAAGTAATAAGTATTTAGAAAAGGGAAGAAGTAAAGTAAGAAAAGAATAAAGAATTTCAGTTTTAAAGAGTATGCTTTGAGAAGTAATAAGTATTTGGAAAAGGGAAGAAGTAAAGTAAGAAAAGAAGATAGAGTTTCAGTTTTATTGAGTATGCTTTGAGAAGTAATAAGTATTTAGAAAAGTGAAGAAGTAAAGAAAGAAAAGAAGATAGAGTTTCAGTTTTAAAGAGTATGCTTTGAGAAGTAATAAGTATTTAGAAAAGTGAAGAAGTAAAGTAAGAAGAGAAGATAGAGTTTCAGTTTTAAAGAGTATGCTTTGAGAAGTAATAAGTATTTAGAAAAGTGAAGAAGTAAAGAAAGAAAAGAAGAAAGAATTTCCGTTTTATTGAGTATGCTTTGAGAAGTAATAAGTATTTAGAAAAGGGAAGAAGTAAAGAAAGAAAAGAAGAAAGAATTTCCGTTTTAAAGAGTATGCTTTGAGAAGTAATAAGTATTTAGAAAAATGAAGAAGTAAAGTAAGAAAAGAAGATAGAATTTCCGTTTTATTGAGTATGCTTTGAGAAGTAATAAGTATTTAGAAAAGTGAAGAAGTAAAGTAAGAAGAGAATAAAGAATTTCCGTCTTATTGAGTATGCTTATAGAAGTAATAAGTATTTAGAAAAGTGAAGAAGTAAAGTAAGAAAAGAAGATAGAATTTTAGTTTTATTGAGTATGCTTTGAGAAGTAATAAGTATTTAGAAAAATGAAAAAGTAAAGAAAGAAAAGAAGATAGAGTTTCAGTTTTAAAGAGTATTCTTTTAGAAGTAATAAGTATTTAGAAAAGGGATGAAGTAAAGTAAGAAAAGAAGATAGAGTTTCAGTTTTATTGAGTATGCTTTGAGAAGTAATAAGTATTTTGAAAAGGGGAGAAGTAAAGTAAGAAAAGAATAAAGAATTTCAGTTTTAAAAAGTGTGCTTTAGAAGTAATAAGTATTTAGAAAAGTGAAGAAGTAAAGTAAGAAGAGAAGAAAGAATTTCAGTTTTATTAAGTATGCTTTTAGAAGTAATAAGTATTTAGAAAAGGGATGAAGTAAAGAAAGAAAAGAAGATAGAGTTTCAGTTTTATTGAGTATGCTTTGAGAAGTAATAAGTATTTAGAAAAGGGAAGAAGTAAAGTAAGAAAAGAATAAAGAATTTCAGTTTTAAAGAGTGTGCTTTGAGAAGTAATAAGTATTTATAAAAGGGAAGAAGTAAAGTAAGAAAAGAATAAAGAATTTCAGTTTTAAAGAGTATGCTTTGAGAAGTAATAAGTATTTAGAAAAGGGAAGAAGTAAAGAAAGAAAAGAAGATAGAGTTTCAGTTTTATTGAGTATGCTTTGAGAAGTAATAAGTATTTAGAAAAGGCAAGAAGTAAAGAAAGAAAAGAAGATAGAGTTTCAGTTTTAAAGAGTATGCTTTTAGAAGTAATAAGTATTTAGAAAACGGATGAAGTAAAGTAAGAAAAGAAGATAGAGTTTCAGTTTTAAAGAGTATGCTTTGAGAAGTAATAAGTATTTAGAAAAGGGAAGAAGTAAAGAAAGAAAAGAAGAAAGAATTTCCGTTTTATTGAGTATGCGTTGAGAAGTAATAAGTATTTAGAAAAGGGAAGAAGTAAAGTAAGAAAAGAATAAAGAATTTCAGTTTTAAGGAGTATGCTTTGAGAAGTAATAAGTATTTAGAAAAGGGAAGAAGTAAAGAAAGAAAAAAAGAAAGAATTTCAGTTTTAAAGAGTATGCTTTTAAAGTAATAAGTATTTATAAAAGTGAAAAAGTAAAGAAAGAAAAGAAGATAGAGTTTCAGTTTTAAAGAGTATTCTTTTAGAAGTAATAAGTATTTAGAAAAGGGATGAAGTAAAGTAAGAAAAGAAGATAGAGTTTCAGTTTTAAAGAGTATGCTTTGAGAAGTAAATAGTACTTAGAAAAGTGAAGAAGTAAAGTAAGAAGAGAAGATAGAATTTCAGTTTTAAAAAGTATGCTTTGAGAAGTAAATAGTATTTAGAAAAGGCAAGAAGTAAAGTAAAAAAAGAATAAAGAATTTCAGTTTTAAAGAGTATGCTTTGAGAAGTAATAAGTATTTATAAAAGTGAAGTAGTAATGAAAGAAAAGAAGATAGAGTTTCAGTTTTAAGGAGTATGCTTTGAGAAGTAATAAGTATTTAGAAAAGGGAAGAAGTAAAGAAAGAAAAGAAGAAAGAATTTCCGTTTTATTGAGTATGCTTTGAGAAGTAATAAGTATTTAGAAAAGGGAAGAAGTAAAGTAAGAAGAAAATAAAGAATTTCAGTTTAAAGAGTATGCTTTGAGAAGTAATAAGTATTTAGAAAAGTGAAGAAGTAAAGTAAGAAAAGAAGATATAGTTTCAGTTTTAAGGAGTATGCTTTGAGAAGTAATAAGTATTTAGAAAAGGGAAGAAGTAAAGAAAGAAATGAAGAAAGAATTTCCGTTTTATTGAGTATGCTTTGAGAAGTAATAAGTATTTAGAAAAGGGAAGAAGTAAAGTAAGAAAAGAATAAAGAATTTCCGTTTTATTGAGTATGCTTTGAGAAATAATAAGTATTTGGAAAAGGGAAGAAGTAAAGTAAGAAAAGAATAAAGAATTTCCGTTTTATTGAGTATGCTTTGAGAAGTAATAAGTATTTAGAAAAGGGAAGAAGTAAAGTAAGAAAAGAATAAAGAATTTCAGTTTCAAGGAGTATGCTTTGAGAAGTAATAAGTATTTAGAAAAGGGAAGAAGTAAAGAAAGAAAAAAAGAAAGAATTTCAGTTTTAAAGAGTATGCTTTGAGAAGTAATAAGTATTTAGAAAAGTGAAGAAGTAAAGTAAGAAGAGAAGATAGAGTTTCAGTTTTATTGAGTATGCTTTGAGAAGTAATAAGTATTTAGAAAAGTGAAGAAGTAAAGTAAGAAGAGAAGACAGAATTTCAGTTTTATTGAGTATGCTTTGAGAAGTAATAAGTATTTAGAAAAGGGAAGAAGTAAAGAAAGAAAAGAAGAAAAAATTTCCGTTTTATTGAGTATGCTTTGAGAAGTAATAAGTATTTAGAAAAGGGAAGTAGTAAAGTAAGAAAAGAAGATAGAGTTTCAGTTTTAAGGAGTATGCTTTGAGAAGTAATAAGTATTTAGAAAAGGGAAGAAGTAAAGTAAGAAAAGAAGATAGAGTTTCAGTTTTATTGAGTATGCTTTGAGAAGTAATAAGTATTTAGAAAAGGGAAGAAGTAAAGAAAGAAAAGAAGATAGAGTTTCAGTTTTATTGAGTATGCTTTGAGAAGTAATAAGTATTTAGAAAAGTGAAGAAGTAAAGAAAGAAAAGAAGATAGAGTTTCAGTTTTATTGAGTATGCTTTGAGAAGTAATAAGTATTTAGAAAAGGGAAGAAGTAAAGAAAGAAAAGAAGATAGAGTTTCAGTTTTAAAGAGTATGCTTTGAGAAGTAATAAGTATTTAGAAAAGGGAAGAAGTAAAGTAAGAAGAGAAGATAGAGTTTCAGTTTTAAAGAGTGTGCTTTGAGAAGTAATAAGTATTTAGAAAAGGGAAGTAGTAAAGAAAGAAAAGAAGATAGAGTTTCAGTTTTAAAGAGTATGCTTTGAGAAGTAATAAGTATTTAGAAAAGGGAAGAAGTAAAGTAAGAAAAGAAGATAGAGTTTCAGTTTTATTGAGTATGCTTTGAGAAGTAATAAGTATTTAGAAAAGGGAAGAAGTAAAGAAAGAAAAGAAGATAGAGTTTCAGTTTTATTGAGTATGCTTTGAGAAGTAATAAGTATTTAGAAAAGTGAAGAAGTAAAGAAAGAAAAGAAGATAGAGTTTCAGTTTTATTGAGTATGCTTTGAGAAGTAATAAGTATTTAGAAAAGGGAAGAAGTAAAGAAAGAAAAGAAGATAGAGTTTCAGTTTTAAAGAGTATGCTTTGAGAAGTAATAAGTATTTAGAAAAGGGAAGAAGTAAAGAAAGAAAAGAAGATAGAGTTTCAGTTTTATTGAGTATGCTTTGAGAAGTAATAAGTATTTAGAAAAGTGAAGAAGTAAAGAAAGAAAAGAAGATAGAGTTTCAGTTTTATTGAGTATGCTTTGAGAAGTAATAAGTATTTAGAAAAGGGAAGAAGTAAAGAAAGAAAAGAAGATAGAGTTTCAGTTTTATTGAGTATGCTTTGAGAAGTAATAAGTATTTAGAAAAGGGAAGAAGTAAAGTAAGAAAAGAATAAAGAATTTCCGTTTTATTGAGTATGCTTTGAGAAGTAATAAGTATTTAGAAAAATGAAGAAGTAAAGTAAGAAAAGAAGATAGAGTTTCAGTTTTAAGGAGTATGCTTTGAGAAGTAATAAGTATTTAGAAAAGGGAAGAAGTAAAGAAAGAAAAGAAGAAAGAATTTCCGTTTTATTGAGTATGCTTTGAGAAGTAATAAGTATTTATAAAAGTGAAATAGTAATGTAAGAAAAGAAGAAAGAATTTCCGTCTTATTGAGTATGCTTTGAGAAGTAATAAGTATTTAGAAAAGGGAAGAAGTAAAGTAAGAAAAGAATAAAGAATTTCAGTTTTAAAGAGTATGCTTTGAGAAGTAATAAGTATTTAGAAAAGTGAAGAAGTAAAGTAAGAAAAGAAGATATAGTTTCAGTTTTAAGGAGTATGCTTTGAGAAGTAATAAGTATTTAGAAAAGTGAAGAAGTAAAGTAAGAAAAGAATAAAGAATTTCAGTTTTAAAGAGTGTGCTTTGAGAAGTAATAAGTATTTATAAAAGTGAAGTAGTAATGTAAGAAAAGAAGATAGAGTTTCAGTTTTAAGGAGTATGCTTTGAGAAGTAATAAGTATTTAGAAAAGGGAAGAAGTAAAGAAAGAAAAGAAGAAAGAATTTCCGTTTTATTGAGTATGCTTTGAGAAGTAATAAGTATTTGGAAAAGGGAAGAAGTAAAGTAAGAAGAGAAGACAGAATTTTAGTTTTATTGAGTATGCTTTGAGAAGTAATAAGTATTTAGAAAAGGGAAGAAGTAAAGAAAGAAAAGAAGATAGAGTTTCAGTTTTATTGAGTATGCTTTGAGAAGTAATAAGTATTTAGAAAAGTGAAGAAGTAAAGTAAGAAAAGAAGATATAGTTTCAGTTTTAAGGAGTATGCTTTGAGAAGTAATAAGTATTTAGAAAAGGGAAGAAGTAAAGAAAGAAAAGAAGAAAGAATTTCCGTTTTATTGAGTATGCTTTGAGAAGTAATAAGTATTTGGAAAAGAGAAGAAGTAAAGTAAGAAAAGAAGATAGAATTTCAGTTTTAAAGAGTATGCTTTGAGAAGTAATAAGTATTTAGAAAAGTGAAGAAGTAAAGTAAGAAAAGAAGAAAGAATTTCCGTTTTATTGAGTATGCTTTGAGAAGTAATAAGTATTTAGAAAAGGGAAGAAGTAAAGAAAGAAAAGAAGATATAGTTTCAGTTTTAAGGAGTATGCTTTGAGAAGTAATAAGTATTTGGAAAAGGGAAGAAGTAAAGTAAGAAAAGAAGATAGAGTTTCCGTTTTATTGAGTATGCTTTGAGAAGTAATAAGTATTTAGAAAAGTGAAGAAGTAAAGTAAGAAGAGAAGACAGAATTTCAGTTTTATTGAGTATGCTTTGAGAAGTAATAAGTATTTAGAAAAGGGATGAAGTAAAGTAAGAAAAGAAGATAGAGTTTCAGTTTTAAAGAGTATGCTTTGAGAAGTAATAAGTATTTAGAAAAGTGAAGAAGTAAAGTAAGAAAAGAATAAAGAATTTCAGTTTTAAAGAGTATGCTTTGAGAAGAAATAAGTATTTTGAAAAGGGAAGTAGTAAAGTAAGAAAAGAAGATAGAGTTTCAGTTTTATTGAGTATGCTTTGAGAAGTAATAAGTATTTAGAAAAGTGAAGAAGTAAAGTAAGAAAAGAAGATAGAGTTTCAGTTTTATTGAGTATGCTTTTAGAAGTAATAAGTATTTAGAAAAGGGAAGAAGTAAAGAAAGAAAAGAAGAAAGAATTTCCGTTTTAAGAGTAAGCTTTGAGAAGTAATAAGTATTTAGAAAAGGGAAGAAGTAAAGAAAGAAAAGAAGATAGAGTTTCAGTTTTAAAGAGTATGCTTTTAGAAGTAATAAGTATTTGGAAAAGGGAAGAAGTAAAGTAAGAAAAGAAGACAGAATTTTAGTTTTATTGAGTATGCTTTGAGAAGTAATAAGTATTTAGAAAAGGGAAGAAGTAAAGTAAGAAAAGAATAAAGAATTTCAGTTTTAAAGAGTATACTTTGAGAAGTAATAAGTATTTAGAAAAGTGAAGAAGTAAAGTAAGAAAAGAAGATATAGTTTCAGTTTTAAGGAGTATGCTTTGAGAAGTAATAAGTATTTAGAAAAGGGAAGAAGTAAAGTAAGAAAAGAAGATAGAGTTTCAGTTTTATTGAGTATGCTTTGAGAAGTAATAAGTATTTAGAAAAGTGAAGAAGTAAAGAAAGAAAAGAAGAAAGAATTTCAGTTTTAAAGAGTATGCTTTTAGAAGTAATAAGTATTTTGAAAAGGGAAGTAGTAAAGTAAGAAAAGAAGATAGAGTTTCAGTTTTAAAGAGTATGCTTTTAGAAGTAATAAGTATTTAGAAAAGTGAAGAAGTAAAGAAAGAAAAGAAGAAAGAATTTCCGTTTTATTGAGTATGCTTTGAGAAGTAATAAGTATTTAGAAAAGGGAAGAAGTAAAGAAAGAAAAGAAGAAAGAATTTCCGTTTTAAGAGTAAGCTTTGAGAAGTAATAAGTATTTAGAAAAGGGAAGAAGTAAAGAAAGAAAAGAAGATAGAGTTTCAGTTTTAAAGAGTATGCTTTTAGAAGTAATAAGTATTTGGAAAAGGGAAGAAGTAAAGTAAGAAAAGAAGACAGAATTTCAGTTTTATTGAGTATGCTTTGAGAAGTAATAAGTATTTAGAAAAGGGAAGAAGTAAAGTAAGAAAAGAATAAAGAATTTCAGTTTTAAAGAGTATACTTTGAGAAGTAATAAGTATTTAGAAAAGTGAAGAAGTAAAGTAAGAAAAGAAGATATAGTTTCAGTTTTAAGGAGTATGCTTTGAGAAGTAATAAGTATTTAGAAAAGGGAAGAAGTAAAGTAAGAAAAGAAGATAGAGTTTCAGTTTTATTGAGTATGCTTTGAGAAGTAATAAGTATTTAGAAAAGGGAAGAAGTAAAGTAAGAAAAGAATAAAGAATTTCCGTTTTATTGAGTATGCTTTGAGAAGTAATAAGTATTTAGAAAAATGAAGAAGTAAAGTAAGAAAAGAAGACAGAATTTCAGTTTTATTGAGTATGCTTTGAGAAGTAATAAGTATTTAGAAAAGGGAAGAAGTAAAGAAAGAAAAGAAGATAGAGTTTCAGTTTTAAAGAGTATGCTTTTAGAAGTAATAAGTATTTAGAAAAGGGAAGAAGTAAAGAAAGAAAAGAAGATAGAGTTTCAGTTTTAAAGAGTATGCTTTTAGAAGAAATAAGTATTTTGAAAAGGGAAGTAGTAAAGTAAGAAAAGAAGATAGAGTTTCAGTTTTATTGAGTATGCTTTGAGAAGTAATAAGTATTTAGAAAAGGGAAGAAGTAAAGAAAGAAAAGAAGATAGAGTTTCAGTTTTATTGAGTATGCTTTGAGAAGTAATAAGTATTTAGAAAAGGCAAGAAGTAAAGAAAGAAAAGAAGATAGAGTTTCAGTTTTAAAGAGTATGCTTTTAGAAGTAATAAATATTTAGAAAACGGATGAAGTAAAGTAAGAAAAGAAGATAGAGTTTCAGTTTTAAAGAGTATGCTTTGAGAAGTAATAAGTATTTAGAAAAGGGAAGAAGTAAAGTTAAGAAAAGAATAAAGAGTTTCAGTTTTAAAGAGTATGCTTTTAGAAGAAATAAGTATTTAGAAAAGGGAAGAAGTAAAGTAAGAAAAGAATAAAGAATTTCAGTTTTATTGAGTATGCTTTGAGAAGTAATAAGTATTTAGAAAAGGGAAGAAGTAAAGTTAAGAAAAGAATAAAGAATTTCAGTTTTAAAGAGTATGCTTTGAGAAGCAATAAGTATTTAGAAAAGTGAAGAAGTAAAGAAAGAAAAGAAGAAAGAATTTCCGTTTTATTGAGTATGCTTTGAGAAGTAATAAGTATTTAGAAAAATGAAGAAGTAAAGTAAGAAAAGAAGACAGAATTTCAGTTTTATTGAGTATGCTTTGAGAAGTAATAAGTATTTAGAAAAGTGAAGAAGTAAAGAAAGAAAAGAAGATAGAGTTTCAGTTTTATTGAGTATGCTTTGAGAAGTAATAAGTATTTAGAAAAGGGAAGAAGTAAAGTAAGAAAAGAAGATAGAGTTTCCGTTTTATTGAGTATGCTTTGAGAAGTAATAAGTATTTAGAAAAGGGAAGAAGTAAAGAAAGAAAAGAATAAAGAATTTCAGTTTTAAAGAGTGTGCTTTGAGAAGTAATAAGTATTTATAAAAGTGAAGTAGTAATGTAAGAAAAGAAGATAGAATTTCAGTTTTAAGAGTAAGCTTTGAGAAGTAATAAGTATTTGGAAAAGGGATGAAGTAAAGTAAGAAAAGAAGATAGAGTTTCAGTTTTATTGAGTATGCTTTGAGAAGTAATAAGTATTTAGAAAAATGAAGAAGTAAAGTAAGAAGAAAAGATAGAATTTTAGTTTTATTGAGTATGCTTTGAGAAGTAATAAGTATTTAGAAAAGTGAAGAAGTAAAGTAAGAAAAGAATAAAGAATTTCAGTTTTAAAGAGTATGCTTTGAGAAGAAATAAGTATTTTGAAAAGGGAAGTAGTAAAGTAAGAAAAGAAGATAGAGTTTCAGTTTTATTGAGTATGCTTTGAGAAGTAATAAGTATTTAGAAAAGTGAAGAAGTAAAGTAAGAAAAGAAGATAGAGTTTCAGTTTTATTGAGTATGCTTTTAGAAGTAATAAGTATTTAGAAAAGTGAAGAAGTAAAGTAAGAAAAGAAGATAGAGTTTCAGTTTTATTGAGTATGCTTTGAGAAGTAATAAGTATTTAGAAAAGTGAAGAAGTAAAGTAAGAAGAGAATAAAGAATTTCCGTCTTATTGAGTATGCTTATAGAAGTAATAAGTATTTAGAAAAGTGAAGAAGTAAAGTAAGAAAAGAAGAAAGAGTTTCAGTTTTAAAGAGCATGCTTTGAGAAGTAATAAGTATTTAGAAAAGGGAAGAAGTAAAGAAAGAAAAGAATAAAGAATTTCAGTTTTAAAGAGTGTGCTTTGAGAAGTAATAAGTATTTATAAAAGTGAAGTAGTAATGTAAGAAAAGAAGATAGAGTTTCAGTTTTAAGGAGTATGCTTTGAGAAGTAATAAGTATTTAGAAAAGTGAAGAAGTAAAGAAAGAAAAGAAGAAAGAATTTCCGTTTTATTGAGAATGCTTTGAGAAGTAATAAGTATTTGGAAAAGGGAAGAAGTAAAGTAAGAAGAGAAGACAGAATTTTAGTTTTATTGAGTATGCTTTGAGAAGTAATAAGTATTTAGAAAAGGGAAGAAGTAAAGTAAGAAAAGAAGATAGAGTTTCAGTTTTAAGGAGTATGCTTTGAGAAGTAATAAGTATTTAGAAAAGGGAAGAAGTAAAGTAAGAAAAGAATAAAGAATTTCAGTTTTAAAGAGTGTGCTTTGAGAAGTAATAAGTATTTATAAAAGGGAAGAAGTAAAGTAAGAAAAGAATAAAGAATTTCAGTTTTAAAGAGTATGCTTTGAGAAGTAATAAGTATTTAGAAAAGGGAAGAAGTAAAGAAAGAAAAGAAGATAGAGTTTCAGTTTTATTGAGTATGCTTTGAGAAGTAATAAGTATTTGGAAAAGGGAAGAAGTAAAGTAAGAAAAGAAGATAGAGTTTCAGTTTTATTGAGTATGCTTTGAGAAGTAATAAGTATTTAGAAAAGGGAAGAAGTAAAGAAAGAAAAGAAGATAGAGTTTCAGTTTTATTGAGTATGCTTTGAGAAGTAATAAGTATTTAGAAAAGGCAAGAAGTAAAGAAAGAAAAGAAGATAGAGTTTCAGTTTTAAAGAGTATGCTTTTAGAAGTAATAAATATTTAGAAAACGGATGAAGTAAAGTAAGAAAAGAAGATAGAGTTTCAGTTTTAAAGAGTATGCTTTGAGAAGTAATAAGTATTTAGAAAAGGGAAGAAGTAAAGTTAAGAAAAGAATAAAGAGTTTCAGTTTTAAAGAGTATGCTTTTAGAAGAAATAAGTATTTAGAAAAGGGAAGAAGTAAAGTAAGAAAAGAATAAAGAATTTCAGTTTTATTGAGTATGCTTTGAGAAGTAATAAGTATTTAGAAAAGGGAAGAAGTAAAGTTAAGAAAAGAATAAAGAATTTCAGTTTTAAAGAGTATGCTTTGAGAAGCAATAAGTATTTAGAAAAGTGAAGAAGTAAAGAAAGAAAAGAAGAAAGAATTTCCGTTTTATTGAGTATGCTTTGAGAAGTAATAAGTATTTAGAAAAATGAAGAAGTAAAGTAAGAAAAGAAGACAGAATTTCAGTTTTATTGAGTATGCTTTGAGAAGTAATAAGTATTTAGAAAAGTGAAGAAGTAAAGAAAGAAAAGAAGATAGAGTTTCAGTTTTATTGAGTATGCTTTGAGAAGTAATAAGTATTTAGAAAAGGGAAGAAGTAAAGTAAGAAAAGAAGATAGAGTTTCAGTTTTATTGAGTATGCTTTGAGAAGTAATAAGTATTTAGAAAAATGAAGAAGTAAAGTAAGAAAAGAAGATAGAATTTTAGTTTTATTGAGTATGCTTTGAGAAGTAATAAGTATTTAGAAAAGGGAAGAAGTAAAGTAAGAAAAGAATAAAGAATTTCAGTTTTAAGAGTAAGCTTTGAGAAGTAACAAGTATTTGGAAAAGGGATGAAGTAAAGTAAGAAAAGAAGATAGAGTTTCAGTTTTATTGAGTATGCTTTGAGAAGTAATAAGTATTTAGAAAAATGAAGAAGTAAAGTAAGAAGAAAAGATAGAATTTTAGTTTTATTGAGTATGCTTTGAGAAGTAATAAGTATTTAGAAAAGTGAAGAAGTAAAGTAAGAAAAGAATAAAGAATTTCAGTTTTAAAGAGTATGCTTTGAGAAGAAATAAGTATTTTGAAAAGGGAAGTAGTAAAGTAAGAAAAGAAGATAGAGTTTCAGTTTTATTGAGTATGCTTTGAGAAGTAATAAGTATTTAGAAAAGTGAAGAAGTAAAGTAAGAAAAGAAGATAGAGTTTCAGTTTTATTGAGTATGCTTTTAGAAGTAATAAGTATTTAGAAAAGTGAAGAAGTAAAGTAAGAAAAGAAGATAGAGTTTCAGTTTTATTGAGTATGCTTTGAGAAGTAATAAGTATTTAGAAAAGTGAAGAAGTAAAGTAAGAAGAGAATAAAGAATTTCCGTCTTATTGAGTATGCTTATAGAAGTAATAAGTATTTAGAAAAGTGAAGAAGTAAAGTAAGAAAAGAAGAAAGAGTTTCAGTTTTAAAGAGCATGCTTTGAGAAGTAATAAGTATTTAGAAAAGGGAAGAAGTAAAGAAAGAAAAGAATAAAGAATTTCAGTTTTAAAGAGTGTGCTTTGAGAAGTAATAAGTATTTATAAAAGTGAAGTAGTAATGTAAGAAAAGAAGATAGAGTTTCAGTTTTAAGGAGTATGCTTTGAGAAGTAATAAGTATTTAGAAAAGTGAAGAAGTAAAGAAAGAAAAGAAGAAAGAATTTCCGTTTTATTGAGAATGCTTTGAGAAGTAATAAGTATTTGGAAAAGGGAAGAAGTAAAGTAAGAAGAGAAGACAGAATTTTAGTTTTATTGAGTATGCTTTGAGAAGTAATAAGTATTTAGAAAAGTGAAGAAGTAAAGTAAGAAAAGAAGATAGAGTTTCAGTTTTAAGGAGTATGCTTATAGAAGTAATAAGTATTTAGAAAAGGGAAGAAGTAAAGTAAGAAAAGAATAAAGAATTTCAGTTTTAAAGAGTGTGCTTTGAGAAGTAATAAGTATTTATAAAAGGGAAGAAGTAAAGTAAGAAAAGAATAAAGAATTTCAGTTTTAAAGAGTATGCTTTGAGAAGTAATAAGTATTTAGAAAAGGGAAGAAGTAAAGAAAGAAAAGAAGATAGAGTTTCAGTTTTATTGAGTATGCTTTGAGAAGTAATAAGTATTTGGAAAAGGGAAGAAGTAAAGTAAGAAAAGAAGATAGAGTTTCAGTTTTATTGAGTATGCTTTGAGAAGTAATAAGTATTTAGAAAAGGGAAGAAGTAAAGAAAGAAAAGAAGATAGAGTTTCAGTTTTAAAGAGTATGCTTTTAGAAGAAATAAGTATTTTGAAAAGGGAAGTAGTAAAGTAAGAAAAGAAGATAGAGTTTCAGTTTTAAAGAGTATGCTTTTAGAAGAAATAAGTATTTTGAAAAGGGAAGTAGTAAAGTAAGAAAAGAAGATAGAGTTTCAGTTTTAAGGAGTATGCTTTGAGAAGTAATAAGTATTTAGAAAAGTGAAGAAGTAAAGTAAGAAAAGAATAAAGAATTTCAGTTTTAAAGAGTATGCTTTGAGAAGTAATAAGTATTTAGAAAAGGGAAGAAGTAAAGTAAGAAAAGAAGATATAGTTTCAGTTTTAAGGAGTATGCTTTGAGAAGTAATAAGTATTTAGAAAAGGGAAGAAGTAAAGAAAGAAGAGAAGACAGAATTTCCGTTTTATTGAGTATGCTTTGAGAAGTAATAAGTATTTAGAAAAGGGAAGAAGTAAAGTAAGAAAAGAAGATAGAATTTCAGTTTTAAGGAGTATGCTTTGAGAAGTAATAAGTATTTGGAAAAGGGAAGAAGTAAAGTAAGAAAAGAAGATAGAGTTTCAGTTTTAAAGAGTATGCTTTTAGAAGAAATAAGTATTTTGAAAAGGGAAGTAGTAAAGTAAGAAAAGAAGATAGAGTTTCAGTTTTAAGGAGTATGCTTTGAGAAGTAATAAGTATTTAGAAAAGGGAAGAAGTAAAGAAAGAAAAGAAGAAAGAATTTCCGTTTTATTGAGTATGCTTTGAGAAGTAATAAGTATTTAGAAAAGGGAAGAAGTAATGTAAGAAAAGAAGATAGAGTTTCAGTTTTAAAGAGTATGCTTTGAGAAGTAATAAGTATTTAGAAAAGGGAAGAAGTAAAGAAAGAAAAGAAGATAGAGTTTCAGTTTTAAAGAGTATGCTTTTAGAAGAAATAAGTATTTTGAAAAGGGAAGTAGTAAAGTAAGAAAAGAAGATAGAGTTTCAGTTTTAAGGAGTATGCTTTGAGAAGTAATAAGTATTTAGAAAAATGAAGAAGTAAAGAAAGAAAAGAAGATAGAGTTTTAGTTTTAAAGAGTATGCTTTTAGAAGTAATAAGTATTTAGAAAACGGATGAAGTAAAGTAAGAAAAGAAGATAGAGTTTCAGTTTTATTGAGTATGCGTTGAGAAGTAATAAGTATTTAGAAAAGGGAAGAAGTAAAGTAAGAAAAGAATAAAGAATTTCAGTTTTATTGAGTATGCGTTGAGAAGTAATAAGTATTTAGAAAAGGGAAGAAGTAAAGAAAGAAAAGAAGATAGAGTTTCAGTTTTAAAGAGTATGCTTTTAGAAGTAATAAGTATTTAGAAAAGGCAAGAAGTAAAGAAAGAAAAGAAGATAGAGTTTCAGTTTTAAAGAGTATGCTTTGAGAAGTAATAAATATTTAGAAAAGGGAAGAAGTAAAGTAAGAAAAGAAGATAGAGTTTCAGTTTTATTGAGTAGGCGTTGAGAAGTAATAAGTATTTAGAAAAGGGAAGAAGTAAAGAAAGAAAAGAAGAAAGAATTTCCGTTTAAAGAGTAAGCTTTGAGAAGTAATAAGTATTTTGAAAAGGGATGAAGTAAAGTAAGTAAAGAAGATAGAGTTTCAGTTTTATTGAGTATGCTTTGAGAAGTAATAAGTATTTAGAAAAGTGAAGAAGTAAAGAAAGAAAAGAAGAAAGAATTTCAGTTTTAAAGAGTATGCTTTGAGAAGTAATAAGTATTTAGAAAAGTGAAGAAGTAAAGAAAGAAAAGAAGAAAGAATTTCCGTTTTATTGAGTATGCTTTGAGAAGTAATAAGTATTTAGAAAAGGGAAGAAGTAAAGAAAGAAAAGAAGAAAGAATTTCCGTTTTATTGAGTATGCTTTGAGAAGTAATAAGTATTTAGAAAAGGGAAGAAGTAAAGAAAGAAAAGAAGATAGAATTTCCGTTTTATTGAGTATGCTTTGAGAAGTAATAAGTATTTGGAAAAGGGATGAAGTAAAGTAAGAAAAGAAGATAGAGTTTCAGTTTTATTGAGTATGCTTTGAGAAGTAATAAGTATTTAGAAAAGTGAAGAAGTAAAGTAAGAAGAAAAGATAGAATTTTAGTTTTATTGAGTATGCTTTGAGAAGTAATAAGTATTTAGAAAAGTGAAGAAGTAAAGTAAGAAGAGAAGACAGAATTTCAGTTTTATTAAGTATGCTTTTAGAAGTAATAAGTATTTAGAAAAGGGATGAAGTAAAGTAAGAAAAGAAGATAGAGTTTCAGTTTTAAAGAGTATGCTTTAGAAGTAATAAGTATTTTGAAAAGGCAAGAAGTAAAGTAAGAAAAGAAGATAGAGTTTCAGTTTTATTGAGTATGCTTTGAGAAGTAATAAGTATTTAGAAAAATGAAGAAGTAAAGTAAGAAGAAAAGATAGAATTTTAGTTTTATTGAGTATGCTTTGAGAAGTAATAAGTATTTAGAAAAGGGAAGAAGTAAAGTAAGAAGAAAAGATAGAATTTTAGTTATATTGAGTATGCTTTGAGAAGTAATAAGTATTTAGAAAAGGGAAGAAGTAAAGAAAGAAAAGAAGATAGAATTTCCGTTTTATTGAGTATGCTTTGAGAAGTAATAAGTATTTAGAAAAGGGAAGAAGTAAAGTAAGAAAAGAAGATAGAGTTTCAGTTTTATTGAGTATGCTTTGAGAAGTAATAAGTATTTAGAAAAATGAAGAAGTAAAGTAAGAAAAGAAGATAGAGTTTCAGTTTTATTGAGTATGCTTTGAGAAGTAATAAGTATTTAGAAAAGTGAAGAAGTAAAGTAAGAAGAGAAGACAGAATTTCAGTTTTATTAAGTATGCTTTTAGAAGTAATAAGTATTTAGAAAAGGGATGAAGTAAAGTAAGAAAAGAAGATAGAGTTTCAGTTTTAAAGAGTATGCTTTAGAAGTAATAAGTATTTTGAAAAGGCAAGAAGTAAAGTAAGAAAAGAAGATAGAGTTTCAGTTTTATTGAGTATGCTTTGAGAAGTAATAAGTATTTAGAAAAATGAAGAAGTAAAGTAAGAAAAGAAGATAGAGTTTCAGTTTTATTGAGTATGCTTTGAGAAGTAATAAGTATTTAGAAAAGTGAAGAAGTAAAGTAAGAAGAAAAGATAGAATTTTAGTTTTATTGAGTATGCTTTGAGAAGTAATAAGTATTTAGAAAAGTGAAGAAGTAAAGAAAGAAAAGAAGATAGAATTTCCGTTTTATTGAGTATGCTTTGAGAAGTAATAAGTATTTAGAAAAGGGAAGAAGTAAAGTAAGAAAAGAAGATATAGTTTCAGTTTTAAGAGTAAGCTTTGAGAAGTAATAAGTATTTGGAAAAGGGATGAAGTAAAGTAAGAAAAGAAGATAGAGTTTCAGTTTTATTGAGTATGCTTTGAGAAGTAATAAGTATTTAGAAAAATGAAGAAGTAAAGTAAGAAGAAAAGATAGAATTTTAGTTTTATTGAGTATGCTTTGAGAAGTAATAAGTATTTAGAAAAGGGAAGAAGTAAAGTAAGAAGAAAAGATAGAATTTTAGTTATATTGAGTATGCTTTGAGAAGTAATAAGTATTTAGAAAAGGGAAGAAGTAAAGTAAGAAAAGAAGATATAGTTTCAGTTTTAAGAGTAAGCTTTGAGAAGTAATAAGTATTTGGAAAAGGGATGAAGTAAAGTAAGAAAAGAAGATAGAGTTTCAGTTTTATTGAGTATGCTTTGAGAAGTAATAAGTATTTAGAAAAGTGAAGAAGTAAAGAAAGAAAAGAAGATAGAGTTTCAGTTTTAAAGAGTATGCTTTGAGAAGTAATAAGTATTTAGAAAAGTGAAGAAGTAAAGTAAGAAGAGAAGATAGAGTTTCAGTTTTAAAGAGTATGCTTTGAGAAGTAATAAGTATTTAGAAAAGTGAAGAAGTAAAGAAAGAAAAGAAGAAAGAATTTCCGTTTTATTGAGTATGCTTTGAGAAGTAATAAGTATTTAGAAAAGGGAAGAAGTAAAGAAAGAAAAGAAGATAGAATTTCCGTTTTAAAGAGTATGCTTTGAGAAGTAATAAGTATTTAGAAAAATGAAGAAGTAAAGTAAGAAAAGAAGATAGAATTTCCGTTTTATTGAGTATGCTTTGAGAAGTAATAAGTATTTAGAAAAGGGAAGAAGTAAAGAAAGAAAAGAAGATAGAATTTCCGTTTTAAAGAGTATGCTTTGAGAAGTAATAAGTATTTAGAAAAATGAAGAAGTAAAGTAAGAAAAGAAGATAGAATTTCCGTTTTATTGAGTATGCTTTGAGAAGTAATAAGTATTTAGAAAAGTGAAGAAGTAAAGTAAGAAAAGAAGATAGAGTTTCAGTTTTATTGAGTATGCTTATAGAAGTAATAAGTATTTAGAAAAGGGAAGAAGTAAAGAAAGAAAAGAAGAAAGAATTTCCGTTTAAAGAGTAAGCTTTGAGAAGTAATAAGTATTTGGAAAAGGGATGAAGTAAAGTAAGTAAAGAAGATAGAGTTTCAGTTTTATTGAGTATGCTTTGAGAAGTAATAAGTATTTAGAAAAGTGAAGAAGTAAAGTAAGAAAAGAAGAAAGAATTTCCGTTTTATTGAGTATGCTTTGAGAAGTAATAAGTATTTAGAAAAGGGAAGAAGTAAAGTAAGAAAAGAAGATAGAATTTTAGTTATATTGAGTATGCTTTGAGAAGTAATAAGTATTTAGAAAAGGGAAGAAGTAAAGTAAGAAAAGAAGATATAGTTTCAGTTTTAAGAGTAAGCTTGGAGAAGTAATAAGTATTTGGAAAAGGGATGAAGTAAAGTAAGAAGAAAAGATAGAATTTTAGTTTTATTGAGTATGCTTTGAGAAGTAATAAGTATTTAGAAAAGGGAAGAAGTAAAGTAAGAAGAAAAGATAGAATTTTAGTTTTATTGAGTATGCTTTGAGAAGTAATAAGTATTTAGAAAAATGAAGAAGTAAAGTAAGAAGAAAAGATAGAATTTTAGTTTTATTGAGTATGCTTTGAGAAGTAATAAGTATTTAGAAAAGGGAAGAAGTAAAGAAAGAAAAGAAGAAAGAATTTCCGTTTTAAGAGTAAGCTTTGAGAAGTAATAAGTATTTGGAAAAGGGATGAAGTAAAGTAAGAAAAGAAGATAGAGTTTCAGTTTTATTGAGTATGCTTTGAGAAGTAATAAGTATTTAGAAAAGTGAAGAAGTAAAGAAAGAAAAGAAGATAGAGTTTCAGTTTTATTGAGTATGCTTTGAGAAGTAATAAGTATTTAGAAAAGTGAAGAAGTAAAGAAAGAAAAGAAGATAGAGTTTCAGTTTTATTGAGTATGCTTTGAGAAGTAATAAGTATTTAGAAAAGGGAAGAAGTAAAGAAAGAAAAGAAGAAAGAATTTCCGTTTTATTGAGTATGCTTTGAGAAGTAATAAGTATTTAGAAAAGGGAAGAAGTAAAGAAAGAAAAGAAGAAAGAATTTCCGTTTTAAAGAGTATGCTTTGAGAAGTAATAAGTATTTAGAAAAATGAAGAAGTAAAGTAAGAAAAGAAGATAGAATTTCCGTTTTATTGAGTATGCTTTGAGAAGTAATAAGTATTTCGAAAAGTGAAGAAGTAAAGTAAGAAGAGAATAAAGAATTTCCGTCTTATTGAGTATGCTTATAGAAGTAATAAGTATTTAGAAAAGTGAAGAAGTAAAGTAAGAAAAGAAGATAGAATTTTAGTTTTATTGAGTATGCTTTGAGAAGAAATAAGTATTTAGAAAAGTGAAGAAGTAAAGTAAGAAAAGAAGATAGAATTTTAGTTTTATTGAGTATGCTTTGAGAAGTAATAAGTATTTAGAAAAGTGAAGAAGTAAAATAAGAAGAGAAGATAGAATTTTAGTTTTATTGAGTATGCTTTGAGAAGTAATAAGTATTTAGAAAAGTGAAGAAGTAAAGTAAGAAGAGAATAAAGAATTTCCGTCTTATTGAGTATGCTTATAGAAGTAATAAGTATTTAGAAAAGGGAAGAAGTAAAGTAAGAAAAGAATAAAGAATTTCAGTTTTAAGAGTAAGCTTTGAGAAGTAATAAGTATTTGGAAAAGGGATGAAGTAAAGTAAGAAAAGAAGATAGAGTTTCAGTTTTATTGAGTATGCTTTGAGAAGTAATAAGTATTTAGAAAAGTGAAGAAGTAAAGAAAGAAAAGAAGATAGAGTTTCAGTTTTATTGAGTATGCTTTGAGAAGTAATAAGTATTTAGAAAAGGGAAGAAGTAAAGAAAGAAAAGAAGAAAGAATTTCCGTTTTAAGAGTAAGCTTTGAGAAGTAATAAGTATTTGGAAAAGGGATGAAGTAAAGTAAGTAAAGAAGATAGAGTTTCAGTTTTATTGAGTATGCTTTGAGAAGTAATAAGTATTTAGAAAAGGGAAGAAGTAAAGTAAGAAAAGAAGAAAGAATTTCAGTTTTAAGAGTAAGCTTTGAGAAGTAATAAGTATTTGGAAAAGGGATGAAGTAAAGTAAGAAAAGAAGATAGAGTTTCAGTTTTATTGAGTATGCTTTGAGAAGTAATAAGTATTTAGAAAAGTGAAGAAGTAAAGTAAGAAAAGAAGAAAGAATTTCCGTTTTATTGAGTATGCTTTGAGAAGTAATAAGTATTTAGAAAAGGGAAGAAGTAAAGTTAAGAAAAGAATAAAGAATTTCAGTTTTAAAGAGTATGCTTTGAGAAGTAATAAGTATTTAGAAAAGTGAAGAAGTAAAGAAAGAAAAGAAGATATAGTTTCAGTTTTAAGAGTAAGCTTTGAGAAGTAATAAGTATTTGGAAAAGGGATGAAGTAAAGTAAGAAAAGAAGATAGAGTTTCAGTTTTAAGGAGTATGCTTTGAGAAGTAATAAGTATTTAGAAAAGTGAAGAAGTAAAGTAAGAAGAAAAGATAGAATTTTAGTTTTATTGAGTATGCTTTGAGAAGTAATAAGTATTTAGAAAAATGAAGAAGTAAAGTAAGAAAAGAAGATAGAATTTCCGTTTTATTGAGTATGCTTTGAGAAGTAATAAGTATTTCGAAAAGTGAAGAAGTAAAGTAAGAAGAGAATAAAGAATTTCCGTCTTATTGAGTATGCTTATAGAAGTAATAAGTATTTAGAAAAGTGAAGAAGTAAAGTAAGAAAAGAAGATAGAATTTTAGTTTTATTGAGTATGCTTTGAGAAGAAATAAGTATTTAGAAAAGTGAAGAAGTAAAGTAAGAAAAGAAGATAGAATTTTA
The DNA here is from genome assembly GCA_946699065.1 of Loxodes magnus. Classification (NCBI taxonomy): domain Eukaryota; phylum Ciliophora; class Karyorelictea; order Loxodida; family Loxodidae; genus Loxodes; species Loxodes magnus. The sequence continues at coordinate 23,911 of CAMPDV010001991.1, read as the reverse complement.
GTTTTATTGAGTATGCTTTGAGAAGTAATAAGTATTTAGAAAAGTGAAGAAGTAAAGTAAGAAGAGAAGATAGAATTTTAGTTTTATTGAGTATGCTTTGAGAAGTAATAAGTATTTAGAAAAGTGAAGAAGTAAAGTAAGAAGAGAATAAAGAATTTCCGTCTTATTGAGTATGCTTATAGAAGTAATAAGTATTTAGAAAAGGGAAGAAGTAAAGAAAGAAAAGAAGAAAGAATTTCAGTTTTAAGAGTAAGCTTTGAGAAGTAATAAGTATTTGGAAAAGGGATGAAGTAAAGTAAGAAAAGAAGATAGAGTTTCAGTTTTATTGAGTATGCTTTGAGAAGTAATAAGTATTTAGAAAAGTGAAGAAGTAAAGAAAGAAAAGAAGATAGAGTTTCAGTTTTATTGAGTATGCTTTGAGAAGTAATAAGTATTTAGAAAAGTGAAGAAGTAAAGTAAGAAAAGAAGAAAGAATTTCCGTTTTAAGAGTAAGCTTTGAGAAGTAATAAGTATTTGGAAAAGGGATGAAGTAAAGTAAGTAAAGAAGATAGAGTTTCAGTTTTATTGAGTATGCTTTGAGAAGTAATAAGTATTTAGAAAAGGGAAGAAGTAAAGTAAGAAAAGAAGAAAGAATTTCAGTTTTAAGAGTAAGCTTTGAGAAGTAATAAGTATTTGGAAAAGGGATGAAGTAAAGTAAGAAAAGAAGATAGAGTTTCAGTTTTATTGAGTATGCTTTGAGAAGTAATAAGTATTTAGAAAAGTGAAGAAGTAAAGTAAGAAAAGAAGAAAGAATTTCCGTTTTATTGAGTATGCTTTGAGAAGTAATAAGTATTTAGAAAAGGGAAGAAGTTAAGTTAAGAAAAGAATAAAGAATTTCAGTTTTAAAGAGTATGCTTTGAGAAGTAATAAGTATTTAGAAAAGTGAAGAAGTAAAGAAAGAAAAGAAGATATAGTTTCAGTTTTAAGAGTAAGCTTTGAGAAGTAATAAGTATTTGGAAAAGGGATGAAGTAAAGTAAGAAAAGAAGATAGAGTTTCAGTTTTAAGGAGTATGCTTTGAGAAGTAATAAGTATTTAGAAAAGTGAAGAAGTAAAGTAAGAAGAAAAGATAGAATTTTAGTTTTATTGAGTATGCTTTGAGAAGTAATAAGTATTTAGAAAAATGAAGAAGTAAAGTAAGAAGAAAAGATAGAATTTTAGTTTTATTGAGTATGCTTTGAGAAGTAATAAGTATTTAGAAAAGGGAAGAAGTAAAGAAAGAAAAGAAGAAAGAATTTCCGTTTTAAGAGTAAGCTTTGAGAAGTAATAAGTATTTGGAAAAGGGATGAAGTAAAGTAAGAAAAGAAGATAGAGTTTCAGTTTTATTGAGTATGCTTTGAGAAGTAATAAGTATTTAGAAAAGTGAAGAAGTAAAGAAAGAAAAGAAGATAGAGTTTCAGTTTTAAAGAGTATGCTTTGAGAAGTAATAAGTATTTAGAAAAGTGAAGAAGTAAAGTAAGAAGAGAAGATAGAGTTTCAGTTTTATTGAGTATGCTTTGAGAAGTAATAAGTATTTAGAAAAGGGAAGAAGTAAAGAAAGAAAAGAAGAAAGAATTTCCGTTTTATTGAGTATGCTTTGAGAAGTAATAAGTATTTAGAAAAGGGAAGAAGTAAAGAAAGAAAAGAAGAAAGAATTTCCGTTTTAAAGAGTATGCTTTGAGAAGTAATAAGTATTTGGAAAAGGGATGAAGTAAAGTAAGAAAAGAAGATAGAGTTTCAGTTTTATTGAGTATGCTTTGAGAAGTAATAAGTATTTAGAAAAGTGAAGAAGTAAAGTAAGAAAAGAAGATAGAATTTTAGTTTTATTGAGTATGCTTTGAGAAGTAATAAGTATTTAGAAAAGTGAAGAAGTAAAGTAAGAAGAGAATAAAGAATTTCCGTCTTATTGAGTATGCTTATAGAAGTAATAAGTATTTAGAAAAGGGAAGAAGTAAAGTAAGAAAAGAATAAAGAATTTCAGTTTTAAGAGTAAGCTTTGAGAAGTAATAAGTATTTGGAAAAGGGATGAAGTAAAGTAAGAAAAGAAGATAGAGTTTCAGTTTTATTGAGTATGCTTTGAGAAGTAATAAGTATTTAGAAAAGTGAAGAAGTAAAGAAAGAAAAGAAGATAGAGTTTCAGTTTTATTGAGTATGCTTTGAGAAGTAATAAGTATTTAGAAAAGTGAAGAAGTAAAGTAAGAAAAGAAGATAGAATTTTAGTTTTATTGAGTATGCTTTGAGAAGTAATAAGTATTTAGAAAAGTGAAGAAGTAAAGTAAGAAGAGAATAAAGAATTTCCGTCTTATTGAGTATGCTTATAGAAGTAATAAGTATTTAGAAAAGGGAAGAAGTAAAGTAAGAAAAGAAGAAAGAATTTCAGTTTTAAGAGTAAGCTTTGAGAAGTAATAAGTATTTGGAAAAGGGATGAAGTAAAGTAAGAAAAGAAGATAGAGTTTCAGTTTTATTGAGTATGCTTTGAGAAGTAATAAGTATTTAGAAAAGTGAAGAAGTAAAGAAAGAAAAGAAGAAAGAATTTCCGTTTTATTGAGTATGCTTTGAGAAGTAATAAGTATTTAGAAAAGTGAAGAAGTAAAGTAAGAAAAGAAGATAGAATTTTAGTTTTATTGAGTATGCTTTGAGAAGTAATAAGTATTTAGAAAAGTGAAGAAGTAAAGTAAGAAGAGAATAAAGAATTTCCGTCTTATTGAGTATGCTTATAGAAGTAATAAGTATTTAGAAAAGGGAAGAAGTAAAGTAAGAAAAGAAGAAAGAATTTCAGTTTTAAGAGTAAGCTTTGAGAAGTAATAAGTATTTGGAAAAGGGATGAAGTAAAGTAAGAAAAGAAGATAGAGTTTCAGTTTTATTGAGTATGCTTTGAGAAGTAATAAGTATTTAGAAAAGTGAAGAAGTAAAGTAAGAAAAGAAGATAGAGTTTCAGTTTTATTGAGTATGCTTATAGAAGTAATAAGTATTTGGAAAAGGCAAGAAGTAAAGTAAGAAAAGAAGATAGAATTTCCGTTTTATTGAGTATGCTTTGAGAAGTAATAAGTATTTAGAAAAGGCAAGAAGTAAAGTAAAAAAAGAAGATAGAATTTCAGTTTTAAGGAGTGTGCTTTTAGAAGTAATAAGTATTTTGAAAAGGGAAGTAGTAAAGTAAGAAAAGAAGATATAGTTTCAGTTTTAAGGAGTATGCTTTGAGAAGTAATAAGTATTTAGAAAAGTGAAGAAGTAAAGTAAGAAGAGAATAAAGAATTTCCGTCTTATTGAGTATGCTTATAGAAGTAATAAGTATTTAGAAAAGTGAAGAAGTAAAGTAAGAAAAGAAGATAGAATTTCCGTTTTATTTAGTATGCTTTGAGAAGTAATAAGTATTTCGAAAAGTGAAGAAGTAAAGTAAGAAGAGAATAAAGAATTTCCGTCTTATTGAGTATGCTTATAGAAGTAATAAGTATTTAGAAAAGTGAAGAAGTAAAGTAAGAAAAGAAGATAGAATTTTAGTTTTATTGAGTATGCTTTGAGAAGTAATAAGTATTTAGAAAAGTGAAGAAGTAAAGTAAGAAAAGAAGATAGAATTTTAGTTTTATTGAGTATGCTTTGAGAAGTAATAAGTATTTAGAAAAGTGAAGAAGTAAAGTAAGAAGAGAAGATAGAATTTTAGTTTTATTGAGTATGCTTTGAGAAGTAATAAGTATTTAGAAAAGTGAAGAAGTAAAGTAAGAAGAGAATAAAGAATTTCCGTCTTATTGAGTATGCTTATAGAAGTAATAAGTATTTAGAAAAGGGAAGAAGTAAAGTAAGAAAAGAATAAAGAATTTCAGTTTTAAGAGTAAGCTTTGAGAAGTAATAAGTATTTGGAAAAGGGATGAAGTAAAGTAAGAAAAGAAGATAGAGTTTCAGTTTTATTGAGTATGCTTTGAGAAGTAATAAGTATTTAGAAAAGTGAAGAAGTAAAGAAAGAAAAGAAGATAGAGTTTCAGTTTTATTGAGTATGCTTTGAGAAGTAATAAGTATTTGGAAAAGGGATGAAGTAAAGTAAGAAAAGAAGATAGAGTTTCAGTTTTATTGAGTATGCTTTGAGAAGTAATAAGTATTTAGAAAAGTGAAGAAGTAAAGTAAGAAGAAAAGATAGAATTTTAGTTTTATTGAGTATGCTTTGAGAAGTAATAAGTATTTAGAAAAGTGAAGAAGTAAAGTAAGAAGAGAAGACAGAATTTCAGTTTTATTAAGTATGCTTTTAGAAGTAATAAGTATTTAGAAAAGGGATGAAGTAAAGTAAGAAAAGAAGATAGAGTTTCAGTTTTAAAGAGTATGCTTTAGAAGTAATAAGTATTTTGAAAAGGCAAGAAGTAAAGTAAGAAAAGAAGATAGAGTTTCAGTTTTATTGAGTATGCTTTGAGAAGTAATAAGTATTTAGAAAAATGAAGAAGTAAAGTAAGAAGAAAAGATAGAATTTTAGTTTTATTGAGTATGCTTTGAGAAGTAATAAGTATTTAGAAAAGGGAAGAAGTAAAGTAAGAAGAAAAGATAGAATTTTAGTTATATTGAGTATGCTTTGAGAAGTAATAAGTATTTAGAAAAGGGAAGAAGTAAAGAAAGAAAAGAAGATAGAATTTCCGTTTTATTGAGTATGCTTTGAGAAGTAATAAGTATTTAGAAAAGGGAAGAAGTAAAGTAAGAAAAGAAGATAGAGTTTCAGTTTTATTGAGTATGCTTTGAGAAGTAATAAGTATTTAGAAAAATGAAGAAGTAAAGTAAGAAAAGAAGATAGAGTTTCAGTTTTATTGAGTATGCTTTGAGAAGTAATAAGTATTTAGAAAAGTGAAGAAGTAAAGTAAGAAGAGAAGACAGAATTTCAGTTTTATTAAGTATGCTTTTAGAAGTAATAAGTATTTAGAAAAGGGATGAAGTAAAGTAAGAAAAGAAGATAGAGTTTCAGTTTTAAAGAGTATGCTTTAGAAGTAATAAGTATTTTGAAAAGGCAAGAAGTAAAGTAAGAAAAGAAGATAGAGTTTCAGTTTTATTGAGTATGCTTTGAGAAGTAATAAGTATTTAGAAAAATGAAGAAGTAAAGTAAGAAAAGAAGATAGAGTTTCAGTTTTATTGAGTATGCTTTGAGAAGTAATAAGTATTTAGAAAAGTGAAGAAGTAAAGTAAGAAGAAAAGATAGAATTTTAGTTTTATTGAGTATGCTTTGAGAAGTAATAAGTATTTAGAAAAGTGAAGAAGTAAAGAAAGAAAAGAAGATAGAATTTCCGTTTTATTGAGTATGCTTTGAGAAGTAATAAGTATTTAGAAAAGGGAAGAAGTAAAGTAAGAAAAGAAGATATAGTTTCAGTTTTAAGAGTAAGCTTTGAGAAGTAATAAGTATTTGGAAAAGGGATGAAGTAAAGTAAGAAAAGAAGATAGAGTTTCAGTTTTATTGAGTATGCTTTGAGAAGTAATAAGTATTTAGAAAAATGAAGAAGTAAAGTAAGAAGAAAAGATAGAATTTTAGTTTTATTGAGTATGCTTTGAGAAGTAATAAGTATTTAGAAAAGGGAAGAAGTAAAGTAAGAAGAAAAGATAGAATTTTAGTTATATTGAGTATGCTTTGAGAAGTAATAAGTATTTAGAAAAGGGAAGAAGTAAAGTAAGAAAAGAAGATATAGTTTCAGTTTTAAGAGTAAGCTTTGAGAAGTAATAAGTATTTGGAAAAGGGATGAAGTAAAGTAAGAAAAGAAGATAGAGTTTCAGTTTTATTGAGTATGCTTTGAGAAGTAATAAGTATTTAGAAAAGTGAAGAAGTAAAGAAAGAAAAGAAGATAGAGTTTCAGTTTTAAAGAGTATGCTTTGAGAAGTAATAAGTATTTAGAAAAGTGAAGAAGTAAAGTAAGAAGAGAAGATAGAGTTTCAGTTTTAAAGAGTATGCTTTGAGAAGTAATAAGTATTTAGAAAAGTGAAGAAGTAAAGAAAGAAAAGAAGAAAGAATTTCCGTTTTATTGAGTATGCTTTGAGAAGTAATAAGTATTTAGAAAAGGGAAGAAGTAAAGAAAGAAAAGAAGATAGAATTTCCGTTTTAAAGAGTATGCTTTGAGAAGTAATAAGTATTTAGAAAAATGAAGAAGTAAAGTAAGAAAAGAAGATAGAATTTCCGTTTTATTGAGTATGCTTTGAGAAGTAATAAGTATTTAGAAAAGGGAAGAAGTAAAGAAAGAAAAGAAGATAGAATTTCCGTTTTAAAGAGTATGCTTTGAGAAGTAATAAGTATTTAGAAAAATGAAGAAGTAAAGTAAGAAAAGAAGATAGAATTTCCGTTTTATTGAGTATGCTTTGAGAAGTAATAAGTATTTAGAAAAGTGAAGAAGTAAAGTAAGAAAAGAAGATAGAGTTTCAGTTTTATTGAGTATGCTTATAGAAGTAATAAGTATTTAGAAAAGGGAAGAAGTAAAGAAAGAAAAGAAGAAAGAATTTCCGTTTAAAGAGTAAGCTTTGAGAAGTAATAAGTATTTGGAAAAGGGATGAAGTAAAGTAAGTAAAGAAGATAGAGTTTCAGTTTTATTGAGTATGCTTTGAGAAGTAATAAGTATTTAGAAAAGTGAAGAAGTAAAGTAAGAAAAGAAGAAAGAATTTCCGTTTTATTGAGTATGCTTTGAGAAGTAATAAGTATTTAGAAAAGGGAAGAAGTAAAGTAAGAAAAGAAGATAGAATTTTAGTTATATTGAGTATGCTTTGAGAAGTAATAAGTATTTAGAAAAGGGAAGAAGTAAAGTAAGAAAAGAAGATATAGTTTCAGTTTTAAGAGTAAGCTTGGAGAAGTAATAAGTATTTGGAAAAGGGATGAAGTAAAGTAAGAAGAAAAGATAGAATTTTAGTTTTATTGAGTATGCTTTGAGAAGTAATAAGTATTTAGAAAAGGGAAGAAGTAAAGTAAGAAGAAAAGATAGAATTTTAGTTTTATTGAGTATGCTTTGAGAAGTAATAAGTATTTAGAAAAATGAAGAAGTAAAGTAAGAAGAAAAGATAGAATTTTAGTTTTATTGAGTATGCTTTGAGAAGTAATAAGTATTTAGAAAAGGGAAGAAGTAAAGAAAGAAAAGAAGAAAGAATTTCCGTTTTAAGAGTAAGCTTTGAGAAGTAATAAGTATTTGGAAAAGGGATGAAGTAAAGTAAGAAAAGAAGATAGAGTTTCAGTTTTATTGAGTATGCTTTGAGAAGTAATAAGTATTTAGAAAAGTGAAGAAGTAAAGAAAGAAAAGAAGATAGAGTTTCAGTTTTATTGAGTATGCTTTGAGAAGTAATAAGTATTTAGAAAAGTGAAGAAGTAAAGAAAGAAAAGAAGATAGAGTTTCAGTTTTATTGAGTATGCTTTGAGAAGTAATAAGTATTTAGAAAAGGGAAGAAGTAAAGAAAGAAAAGAAGAAAGAATTTCCGTTTTATTGAGTATGCTTTGAGAAGTAATAAGTATTTAGAAAAGGGAAGAAGTAAAGAAAGAAAAGAAGAAAGAATTTCCGTTTTAAAGAGTATGCTTTGAGAAGTAATAAGTATTTAGAAAAATGAAGAAGTAAAGTAAGAAAAGAAGATAGAATTTCCGTTTTATTGAGTATGCTTTGAGAAGTAATAAGTATTTCGAAAAGTGAAGAAGTAAAGTAAGAAGAGAATAAAGAATTTCCGTCTTATTGAGTATGCTTATAGAAGTAATAAGTATTTAGAAAAGTGAAGAAGTAAAGTAAGAAAAGAAGATAGAATTTTAGTTTTATTGAGTATGCTTTGAGAAGAAATAAGTATTTAGAAAAGTGAAGAAGTAAAGTAAGAAAAGAAGATAGAATTTTAGTTTTATTGAGTATGCTTTGAGAAGTAATAAGTATTTAGAAAAGTGAAGAAGTAAAATAAGAAGAGAAGATAGAATTTTAGTTTTATTGAGTATGCTTTGAGAAGTAATAAGTATTTAGAAAAGTGAAGAAGTAAAGTAAGAAGAGAATAAAGAATTTCCGTCTTATTGAGTATGCTTATAGAAGTAATAAGTATTTAGAAAAGGGAAGAAGTAAAGTAAGAAAAGAATAAAGAATTTCAGTTTTAAGAGTAAGCTTTGAGAAGTAATAAGTATTTGGAAAAGGGATGAAGTAAAGTAAGAAAAGAAGATAGAGTTTCAGTTTTATTGAGTATGCTTTGAGAAGTAATAAGTATTTAGAAAAGTGAAGAAGTAAAGAAAGAAAAGAAGATAGAGTTTCAGTTTTATTGAGTATGCTTTGAGAAGTAATAAGTATTTAGAAAAGGGAAGAAGTAAAGAAAGAAAAGAAGAAAGAATTTCCGTTTTAAGAGTAAGCTTTGAGAAGTAATAAGTATTTGGAAAAGGGATGAAGTAAAGTAAGTAAAGAAGATAGAGTTTCAGTTTTATTGAGTATGCTTTGAGAAGTAATAAGTATTTAGAAAAGGGAAGAAGTAAAGTAAGAAAAGAAGAAAGAATTTCAGTTTTAAGAGTAAGCTTTGAGAAGTAATAAGTATTTGGAAAAGGGATGAAGTAAAGTAAGAAAAGAAGATAGAGTTTCAGTTTTATTGAGTATGCTTTGAGAAGTAATAAGTATTTAGAAAAGTGAAGAAGTAAAGTAAGAAAAGAAGAAAGAATTTCCGTTTTATTGAGTATGCTTTGAGAAGTAATAAGTATTTAGAAAAGGGAAGAAGTAAAGTTAAGAAAAGAATAAAGAATTTCAGTTTTAAAGAGTATGCTTTGAGAAGTAATAAGTATTTAGAAAAGTGAAGAAGTAAAGAAAGAAAAGAAGATATAGTTTCAGTTTTAAGAGTAAGCTTTGAGAAGTAATAAGTATTTGGAAAAGGGATGAAGTAAAGTAAGAAAAGAAGATAGAGTTTCAGTTTTAAGGAGTATGCTTTGAGAAGTAATAAGTATTTAGAAAAGTGAAGAAGTAAAGTAAGAAGAAAATATAGAATTTTAGTTTTATTGAGTATGCTTTGAGAAGTAATAAGTATTTAGAAAAATGAAGAAGTAAAGTAAGAAAAGAAGATAGAATTTCCGTTTTATTGAGTATGCTTTGAGAAGTAATAAGTATTTCGAAAAGTGAAGAAGTAAAGTAAGAAGAGAATAAAGAATTTCCGTCTTATTGAGTATGCTTATAGAAGTAATAAGTATTTAGAAAAGTGAAGAAGTAAAGTAAGAAAAGAAGATAGAATTTTAGTTTTATTGAGTATGCTTTGAGAAGAAATAAGTATTTAGAAAAGTGAAGAAGTAAAGTAAGAAAAGAAGATAGAATTTTAGTTTTATTGAGTATGCTTTGAGAAGTAATAAGTATTTAGAAAAGTGAAGAAGTAAAGTAAGAAGAGAAGATAGAATTTTAGTTTTATTGAGTATGCTTTGAGAAGTAATAAGTATTTAGAAAAGTGAAGAAGTAAAGTAAGAAGAGAATAAAGAATTTCCGTCTTATTGAGTATGCTTATAGAAGTAATAAGTATTTAGAAAAGGGAAGAAGTAAAGAAAGAAAAGAAGAAAGAATTTCAGTTTTAAGAGTAAGCTTTGAGAAGTAATAAGTATTTGGAAAAGGGATGAAGTAAAGTAAGAAAAGAAGATAGAGTTTCAGTTTTATTGAGTATGCTTTGAGAAGTAATAAGTATTTAGAAAAGTGAAGAAGTAAAGAAAGAAAAGAAGATAGAGTTTCAGTTTTATTGAGTATGCTTTGAGAAGTAATAAGTATTTAGAAAAGTGAAGAAGTAAAGTAAGAAAAGAAGAAAGAATTTCCGTTTTAAGAGTAAGCTTTGAGAAGTAATAAGTATTTGGAAAAGGGATGAAGTAAAGTAAGTAAAGAAGATAGAGTTTCAGTTTTATTGAGTATGCTTTGAGAAGTAATAAGTATTTAGAAAAGGGAAGAAGTAAAGTAAGAAAAGAAGAAAGAATTTCAGTTTTAAGAGTAAGCTTTGAGAAGTAATAAGTATTTGGAAAAGGGATGAAGTAAAGTAAGAAAAGAAGATAGAGTTTCAGTTTTATTGAGTATGCTTTGAGAAGTAATAAGTATTTAGAAAAGTGAAGAAGTAAAGTAAGAAAAGAAGAAAGAATTTCCGTTTTATTGAGTATGCTTTGAGAAGTAATAAGTATTTAGAAAAGGGAAGAAGTTAAGTTAAGAAAAGAATAAAGAATTTCAGTTTTAAAGAGTATGCTTTGAGAAGTAATAAGTATTTAGAAAAGTGAAGAAGTAAAGAAAGAAAAGAAGATATAGTTTCAGTTTTAAGAGTAAGCTTTGAGAAGTAATAAGTATTTGGAAAAGGGATGAAGTAAAGTAAGAAAAGAAGATAGAGTTTCAGTTTTAAGGAGTATGCTTTGAGAAGTAATAAGTATTTAGAAAAGTGAAGAAGTAAAGTAAGAAGAAAAGATAGAATTTTAGTTTTATTGAGTATGCTTTGAGAAGTAATAAGTATTTAGAAAAATGAAGAAGTAAAGTAAGAAGAAAAGATAGAATTTTAGTTTTATTGAGTATGCTTTGAGAAGTAATAAGTATTTAGAAAAGGGAAGAAGTAAAGAAAGAAAAGAAGAAAGAATTTCCGTTTTAAGAGTAAGCTTTGAGAAGTAATAAGTATTTGGAAAAGGGATGAAGTAAAGTAAGAAAAGAAGATAGAGTTTCAGTTTTATTGAGTATGCTTTGAGAAGTAATAAGTATTTAGAAAAGTGAAGAAGTAAAGAAAGAAAAGAAGATAGAGTTTCAGTTTTAAAGAGTATGCTTTGAGAAGTAATAAGTATTTAGAAAAGTGAAGAAGTAAAGTAAGAAGAGAAGATAGAGTTTCAGTTTTATTGAGTATGCTTTGAGAAGTAATAAGTATTTAGAAAAGGGAAGAAGTAAAGAAAGAAAAGAAGAAAGAATTTCCGTTTTATTGAGTATGCTTTGAGAAGTAATAAGTATTTAGAAAAGGGAAGAAGTAAAGAAAGAAAAGAAGAAAGAATTTCCGTTTTAAAGAGTATGCTTTGAGAAGTAATAAGTATTTGGAAAAGGGATGAAGTAAAGTAAGAAAAGAAGATAGAGTTTCAGTTTTATTGAGTATGCTTTGAGAAGTAATAAGTATTTAGAAAAGTGAAGAAGTAAAGTAAGAAAAGAAGATAGAATTTTAGTTTTATTGAGTATGCTTTGAGAAGTAATAAGTATTTAGAAAAGTGAAGAAGTAAAGTAAGAAGAGAATAAAGAATTTCCGTCTTATTGAGTATGCTTATAGAAGTAATAAGTATTTAGAAAAGGGAAGAAGTAAAGTAAGAAAAGAATAAAGAATTTCAGTTTTAAGAGTAAGCTTTGAGAAGTAATAAGTATTTGGAAAAGGGATGAAGTAAAGTAAGAAAAGAAGATAGAGTTTCAGTTTTATTGAGTATGCTTTGAGAAGTAATAAGTATTTAGAAAAGTGAAGAAGTAAAGAAAGAAAAGAAGATAGAGTTTCAGTTTTATTGAGTATGCTTTGAGAAGTAATAAGTATTTAGAAAAGTGAAGAAGTAAAGTAAGAAAAGAAGATAGAATTTTAGTTTTATTGAGTATGCTTTGAGAAGTAATAAGTATTTAGAAAAGTGAAGAAGTAAAGTAAGAAGAGAATAAAGAATTTCCGTCTTATTGAGTATGCTTATAGAAGTAATAAGTATTTAGAAAAGGGAAGAAGTAAAGTAAGAAAAGAAGAAAGAATTTCAGTTTTAAGAGTAAGCTTTGAGAAGTAATAAGTATTTGGAAAAGGGATGAAGTAAAGTAAGAAAAGAAGATAGAGTTTCAGTTTTATTGAGTATGCTTTGAGAAGTAATAAGTATTTAGAAAAGTGAAGAAGTAAAGAAAGAAAAGAAGAAAGAATTTCAGTTTTATTGAGTATGCTTTGAGAAGTAATAAGTATTTAGAAAAGTGAAGAAGTAAAGTAAGAAAAGAAGATAGAATTTTAGTTTTATTGAGTATGCTTTGAGAAGTAATAAGTATTTAGAAAAGTGAAGAAGTAAAGTAAGAAGAGAATAAAGAATTTCCGTCTTATTGAGTATGCTTATAGAAGTAATAAGTATTTAGAAAAGGGAAGAAGTAAAGTAAGAAAAGAAGAAAGAATTTCAGTTTTAAGAGTAAGCTTTGAGAAGTAATAAGTATTTGGAAAAGGGATGAAGTAAAGTAAGAAAAGAAGATAGAGTTTCAGTTTTATTGAGTATGCTTTGAGAAGTAATAAGTATTTAGAAAAGTGAAGAAGTAAAGTAAGAAAAGAAGATAGAGTTTCAGTTTTATTGAGTATGCTTATAGAAGTAATAAGTATTTGGAAAAGGCAAGAAGTAAAGTAAGAAAAGAAGATAGAATTTCCGTTTTATTGAGTATGCTTTGAGAAGTAATAAGTATTTAGAAAAGGCAAGAAGTAAAGTAAAAAAAGAAGATAGAATTTCAGTTTTAAGGAGTGTGCTTTTAGAAGTAATAAGTATTTTGAAAAGGGAAGTAGTAAAGTAAGAAAAGAAGATATAGTTTCAGTTTTAAGGAGTATGCTTTGAGAAGTAATAAGTATTTAGAAAAGTGAAGAAGTAAAGTAAGAAGAGAATAAAGAATTTCCGTCTTATTGAGTATGCTTATAGAAGTAATAAGTATTTAGAAAAGTGAAGAAGTAAAGTAAGAAAAGAAGATAGAATTTCCGTTTTATTTAGTATGCTTTGAGAAGTAATAAGTATTTCGAAAAGTGAAGAAGTAAAGTAAGAAGAGAATAAAGAATTTCCGTCTTATTGAGTATGCTTATAGAAGTAATAAGTATTTAGAAAAGTGAAGAAGTAAAGTAAGAAAAGAAGATAGAATTTTAGTTTTATTGAGTATGCTTTGAGAAGTAATAAGTATTTAGAAAAGTGAAGAAGTAAAGTAAGAAAAGAAGATAGAATTTTAGTTTTATTGAGTATGCTTTGAGAAGTAATAAGTATTTAGAAAAGTGAAGAAGTAAAGTAAGAAGAGAAGATAGAATTTTAGTTTTATTGAGTATGCTTTGAGAAGTAATAAGTATTTAGAAAAGTGAAGAAGTAAAGTAAGAAGAGAATAAAGAATTTCCGTCTTATTGAGTATGCTTATAGAAGTAATAAGTATTTAGAAAAGGGAAGAAGTAAAGTAAGAAAAGAATAAAGAATTTCAGTTTTAAGAGTAAGCTTTGAGAAGTAATAAGTATTTGGAAAAGGGATGAAGTAAAGTAAGAAAAGAAGATAGAGTTTCAGTTTTATTGAGTATGCTTTGAGAAGTAATAAGTATTTAGAAAAGTGAAGAAGTAAAGAAAGAAAAGAAGATAGAGTTTCAGTTTTATTGAGTATGCTTTGAGAAGTAATAAGTATTTGGAAAAGGGATGAAGTAAAGTAAGAAAAGAAGATAGAGTTTCAGTTTTATTGAGTATGCTTTGAGAAGTAATAAGTATTTAGAAAAGTGAAGAAGTAAAGTAAGAAGAAAAGATAGAATTTTAGTTTTATTGAGTATGCTTTGAGAAGTAATAAGTATTTAGAAAAGTGAAGAAGTAAAGTAAGAAGAGAAGACAGAATTTCAGTTTTATTAAGTATGCTTTTAGAAGTAATAAGTATTTAGAAAAGGGATGAAGTAAAGTAAGAAAAGAAGATAGAGTTTCAGTTTTAAAGAGTATGCTTTAGAAGTAATAAGTATTTTGAAAAGGCAAGAAGTAAAGTAAGAAAAGAAGATAGAGTTTCAGTTTTATTGAGTATGCTTTGAGAAGTAATAAGTATTTAGAAAAATGAAGAAGTAAAGTAAGAAGAAAAGATAGAATTTTAGTTTTATTGAGTATGCTTTGAGAAGTAATAAGTATTTAGAAAAGGGAAGAAGTAAAGTAAGAAGAAAAGATAGAATTTTAGTTATATTGAGTATGCTTTGAGAAGTAATAAGTATTTAGAAAAGGGAAGAAGTAAAGAAAGAAAAGAAGATAGAATTTCCGTTTTATTGAGTATGCTTTGAGAAGTAATAAGTATTTAGAAAAGGGAAGAAGTAAAGTAAGAAAAGAAGATAGAGTTTCAGTTTTATTGAGTATGCTTTGAGAAGTAATAAGTATTTAGAAAAATGAAGAAGTAAAGTAAGAAAAGAAGATAGAGTTTCAGTTTTATTGAGTATGCTTTGAGAAGTAATAAGTATTTAGAAAAGTGAAGAAGTAAAGTAAGAAGAGAAGACAGAATTTCAGTTTTATTAAGTATGCTTTTAGAAGTAATAAGTATTTAGAAAAGGGATGAAGTAAAGTAAGAAAAGAAGATAGAGTTTCAGTTTTAAAGAGTATGCTTTAGAAGTAATAAGTATTTTGAAAAGGCAAGAAGTAAAGTAAGAAAAGAAGATAGAGTTTCAGTTTTATTGAGTATGCTTTGAGAAGTAATAAGTATTTAGAAAAATGAAGAAGTAAAGTAAGAAAAGAAGATAGAGTTTCAGTTTTATTGAGTATGCTTTGAGAAGTAATAAGTATTTAGAAAAGTGAAGAAGTAAAGTAAGAAGAAAAGATAGAATTTTAGTTTTATTGAGTATGCTTTGAGAAGTAATAAGTATTTAGAAAAGTGAAGAAGTAAAGAAAGAAAAGAAGATAGAATTTCCGTTTTATTGAGTATGCTTTGAGAAGTAATAAGTATTTAGAAAAGGGAAGAAGTAAAGTAAGAAAAGAAGATATAGTTTCAGTTTTAAGAGTAAGCTTTGAGAAGTAATAAGTATTTGGAAAAGGGATGAAGTAAAGTAAGAAAAGAAGATAGAGTTTCAGTTTTATTGAGTATGCTTTGAGAAGTAATAAGTATTTAGAAAAATGAAGAAGTAAAGTAAGAAGAAAAGATAGAATTTTAGTTTTATTGAGTATGCTTTGAGAAGTAATAAGTATTTAGAAAAGGGAAGAAGTAAAGTAAGAAGAAAAGATAGAATTTTAGTTATATTGAGTATGCTTTGAGAAGTAATAAGTATTTAGAAAAGGGAAGAAGTAAAGTAAGAAAAGAAGATATAGTTTCAGTTTTAAGAGTAAGCTTTGAGAAGTAATAAGTATTTGGAAAAGGGATGAAGTAAAGTAAGAAAAGAAGATAGAGTTTCAGTTTTATTGAGTATGCTTTGAGAAGTAATAAGTATTTAGAAAAGTGAAGAAGTAAAGAAAGAAAAGAAGATAGAGTTTCAGTTTTAAAGAGTATGCTTTGAGAAGTAATAAGTATTTAGAAAAGTGAAGAAGTAAAGTAAGAAGAGAAGATAGAGTTTCAGTTTTAAAGAGTATGCTTTGAGAAGTAATAAGTATTTAGAAAAGTGAAGAAGTAAAGAAAGAAAAGAAGAAAGAATTTCCGTTTTATTGAGTATGCTTTGAGAAGTAATAAGTATTTAGAAAAGGGAAGAAGTAAAGAAAGAAAAGAAGATAGAATTTCCGTTTTAAAGAGTATGCTTTGAGAAGTAATAAGTATTTAGAAAAATGAAGAAGTAAAGTAAGAAAAGAAGATAGAATTTCCGTTTTATTGAGTATGCTTTGAGAAGTAATAAGTATTTAGAAAAGGGAAGAAGTAAAGAAAGAAAAGAAGATAGAATTTCCGTTTTAAAGAGTATGCTTTGAGAAGTAATAAGTATTTAGAAAAATGAAGAAGTAAAGTAAGAAAAGAAGATAGAATTTCCGTTTTATTGAGTATGCTTTGAGAAGTAATAAGTATTTAGAAAAGTGAAGAAGTAAAGTAAGAAAAGAAGATAGAGTTTCAGTTTTATTGAGTATGCTTATAGAAGTAATAAGTATTTAGAAAAGGGAAGAAGTAAAGAAAGAAAAGAAGAAAGAATTTCCGTTTAAAGAGTAAGCTTTGAGAAGTAATAAGTATTTGGAAAAGGGATGAAGTAAAGTAAGTAAAGAAGATAGAGTTTCAGTTTTATTGAGTATGCTTTGAGAAGTAATAAGTATTTAGAAAAGTGAAGAAGTAAAGTAAGAAAAGAAGAAAGAATTTCCGTTTTATTGAGTATGCTTTGAGAAGTAATAAGTATTTAGAAAAGGGAAGAAGTAAAGTAAGAAAAGAAGATAGAATTTTAGTTATATTGAGTATGCTTTGAGAAGTAATAAGTATTTAGAAAAGGGAAGAAGTAAAGTAAGAAAAGAAGATATAGTTTCAGTTTTAAGAGTAAGCTTGGAGAAGTAATAAGTATTTGGAAAAGGGATGAAGTAAAGTAAGAAGAAAAGATAGAATTTTAGTTTTATTGAGTATGCTTTGAGAAGTAATAAGTATTTAGAAAAGGGAAGAAGTAAAGTAAGAAGAAAAGATAGAATTTTAGTTTTATTGAGTATGCTTTGAGAAGTAATAAGTATTTAGAAAAATGAAGAAGTAAAGTAAGAAGAAAAGATAGAATTTTAGTTTTATTGAGTATGCTTTGAGAAGTAATAAGTATTTAGAAAAGGGAAGAAGTAAAGAAAGAAAAGAAGAAAGAATTTCCGTTTTAAGAGTAAGCTTTGAGAAGTAATAAGTATTTGGAAAAGGGATGAAGTAAAGTAAGAAAAGAAGATAGAGTTTCAGTTTTATTGAGTATGCTTTGAGAAGTAATAAGTATTTAGAAAAGTGAAGAAGTAAAGAAAGAAAAGAAGATAGAGTTTCAGTTTTATTGAGTATGCTTTGAGAAGTAATAAGTATTTAGAAAAGTGAAGAAGTAAAGAAAGAAAAGAAGATAGAGTTTCAGTTTTATTGAGTATGCTTTGAGAAGTAATAAGTATTTAGAAAAGGGAAGAAGTAAAGAAAGAAAAGAAGAAAGAATTTCCGTTTTATTGAGTATGCTTTGAGAAGTAATAAGTATTTAGAAAAGGGAAGAAGTAAAGAAAGAAAAGAAGAAAGAATTTCCGTTTTAAAGAGTATGCTTTGAGAAGTAATAAGTATTTAGAAAAATGAAGAAGTAAAGTAAGAAAAGAAGATAGAATTTCCGTTTTATTGAGTATGCTTTGAGAAGTAATAAGTATTTCGAAAAGTGAAGAAGTAAAGTAAGAAGAGAATAAAGAATTTCCGTCTTATTGAGTATGCTTATAGAAGTAATAAGTATTTAGAAAAGTGAAGAAGTAAAGTAAGAAAAGAAGATAGAATTTTAGTTTTATTGAGTATGCTTTGAGAAGAAATAAGTATTTAGAAAAGTGAAGAAGTAAAGTAAGAAAAGAAGATAGAATTTTAGTTTTATTGAGTATGCTTTGAGAAGTAATAAGTATTTAGAAAAGTGAAGAAGTAAAATAAGAAGAGAAGATAGAATTTTAGTTTTATTGAGTATGCTTTGAGAAGTAATAAGTATTTAGAAAAGTGAAGAAGTAAAGTAAGAAGAGAATAAAGAATTTCCGTCTTATTGAGTATGCTTATAGAAGTAATAAGTATTTAGAAAAGGGAAGAAGTAAAGTAAGAAAAGAATAAAGAATTTCAGTTTTAAGAGTAAGCTTTGAGAAGTAATAAGTATTTGGAAAAGGGATGAAGTAAAGTAAGAAAAGAAGATAGAGTTTCAGTTTTATTGAGTATGCTTTGAGAAGTAATAAGTATTTAGAAAAGTGAAGAAGTAAAGAAAGAAAAGAAGATAGAGTTTCAGTTTTATTGAGTATGCTTTGAGAAGTAATAAGTATTTAGAAAAGGGAAGAAGTAAAGAAAGAAAAGAAGAAAGAATTTCCGTTTTAAGAGTAAGCTTTGAGAAGTAATAAGTATTTGGAAAAGGGATGAAGTAAAGTAAGTAAAGAAGATAGAGTTTCAGTTTTATTGAGTATGCTTTGAGAAGTAATAAGTATTTAGAAAAGGGAAGAAGTAAAGTAAGAAAAGAAGAAAGAATTTCAGTTTTAAGAGTAAGCTTTGAGAAGTAATAAGTATTTGGAAAAGGGATGAAGTAAAGTAAGAAAAGAAGATAGAGTTTCAGTTTTATTGAGTATGCTTTGAGAAGTAATAAGTATTTAGAAAAGTGAAGAAGTAAAGTAAGAAAAGAAGAAAGAATTTCCGTTTTATTGAGTATGCTTTGAGAAGTAATAAGTATTTAGAAAAGGGAAGAAGTAAAGTTAAGAAAAGAATAAAGAATTTCAGTTTTAAAGAGTATGCTTTGAGAAGTAATAAGTATTTAGAAAAGTGAAGAAGTAAAGAAAGAAAAGAAGATATAGTTTCAGTTTTAAGAGTAAGCTTTGAGAAGTAATAAGTATTTGGAAAAGGGATGAAGTAAAGTAAGAAAAGAAGATAGAGTTTCAGTTTTAAGGAGTATGCTTTGAGAAGTAATAAGTATTTAGAAAAGTGAAGAAGTAAAGTAAGAAGAAAAGATAGAATTTTAGTTTTATTGAGTATGCTTTGAGAAGTAATAAGTATTTAGAAAAATGAAGAAGTAAAGTAAGAAAAGAAGATAGAATTTCCGTTTTATTGAGTATGCTTTGAGAAGTAATAAGTATTTCGAAAAGTGAAGAAGTAAAGTAAGAAGAGAATAAAGAATTTCCGTCTTATTGAGTATGCTTATAGAAGTAATAAGTATTTAGAAAAGTGAAGAAGTAAAGTAAGAAAAGAAGATAGAATTTTAGTTTTATTGAGTATGCTTTGAGAAGAAATAAGTATTTAGAAAAGTGAAGAAGTAAAGTAAGAAAAGAAGATAGAATTTTAGTTTTATTGAGTATGCTTTGAGAAGTAATAAGTATTTAGAAAAGTGAAGAAGTAAAGTAAGAAGAGAAGATAGAATTTTAGTTTTATTGAGTATGCTTTGAGAAGTAATAAGTATTTAGAAAAGTGAAGAAGTAAAGTAAGAAGAGAATAAAGAATTTCCGTCTTATTGAGTATGCTTATAGAAGTAATAAGTATTTAGAAAAGGGAAGAAGTAAAGAAAGAAAAGAAGAAAGAATTTCAGTTTTAAGAGTAAGCTTTGAGAAGTAATAAGTATTTGGAAAAGGGATGAAGTAAAGTAAGAAAAGAAGATAGAGTTTCAGTTTTATTGAGTATGCTTTGAGAAGTAATAAGTATTTAGAAAAGTGAAGAAGTAAAGAAAGAAAAGAAGATAGAGTTTCAGTTTTATTGAGTATGCTTTGAGAAGTAATAAGTATTTAGAAAAGTGAAGAAGTAAAGTAAGAAAAGAAGAAAGAATTTCCGTTTTAAGAGTAAGCTTTGAGAAGTAATAAGTATTTGGAAAAGGGATGAAGTAAAGTAAGTAAAGAAGATAGAGTTTCAGTTTTATTGAGTATGCTTTGAGAAGTAATAAGTATTTAGAAAAGGGAAGAAGTAAAGTAAGAAAAGAAGAAAGAATTTCAGTTTTAAGAGTAAGCTTTGAGAAGTAATAAGTATTTGGAAAAGGGATGAAGTAAAGTAAGAAAAGAAGATAGAGTTTCAGTTTTATTGAGTATGCTTTGAGAAGTAATAAGTATTTAGAAAAGTGAAGAAGTAAAGTAAGAAAAGAAGAAAGAATTTCCGTTTTATTGAGTATGCTTTGAGAAGTAATAAGTATTTAGAAAAGGGAAGAAGTTAAGTTAAGAAAAGAATAAAGAATTTCAGTTTTAAAGAGTATGCTTTGAGAAGTAATAAGTATTTAGAAAAGTGAAGAAGTAAAGAAAGAAAAGAAGATATAGTTTCAGTTTTAAGAGTAAGCTTTGAGAAGTAATAAGTATTTGGAAAAGGGATGAAGTAAAGTAAGAAAAGAAGATAGAGTTTCAGTTTTAAGGAGTATGCTTTGAGAAGTAATAAGTATTTAGAAAAGTGAAGAAGTAAAGTAAGAAGAAAAGATAGAATTTTAGTTTTATTGAGTATGCTTTGAGAAGTAATAAGTATTTAGAAAAATGAAGAAGTAAAGTAAGAAGAAAAGATAGAATTTTAGTTTTATTGAGTATGCTTTGAGAAGTAATAAGTATTTAGAAAAGGGAAGAAGTAAAGAAAGAAAAGAAGAAAGAATTTCCGTTTTAAGAGTAAGCTTTGAGAAGTAATAAGTATTTGGAAAAGGGATGAAGTAAAGTAAGAAAAGAAGATAGAGTTTCAGTTTTATTGAGTATGCTTTGAGAAGTAATAAGTATTTAGAAAAGTGAAGAAGTAAAGAAAGAAAAGAAGATAGAGTTTCAGTTTTAAAGAGTATGCTTTGAGAAGTAATAAGTATTTAGAAAAGTGAAGAAGTAAAGTAAGAAGAGAAGATAGAGTTTCAGTTTTATTGAGTATGCTTTGAGAAGTAATAAGTATTTAGAAAAGGGAAGAAGTAAAGAAAGAAAAGAAGAAAGAATTTCCGTTTTATTGAGTATGCTTTGAGAAGTAATAAGTATTTAGAAAAGGGAAGAAGTAAAGAAAGAAAAGAAGAAAGAATTTCCGTTTTAAAGAGTATGCTTTGAGAAGTAATAAGTATTTGGAAAAGGGATGAAGTAAAGTAAGAAAAGAAGATAGAGTTTCAGTTTTATTGAGTATGCTTTGAGAAGTAATAAGTATTTAGAAAAGTGAAGAAGTAAAGTAAGAAAAGAAGATAGAATTTTAGTTTTATTGAGTATGCTTTGAGAAGTAATAAGTATTTAGAAAAGTGAAGAAGTAAAGTAAGAAGAGAATAAAGAATTTCCGTCTTATTGAGTATGCTTATAGAAGTAATAAGTATTTAGAAAAGGGAAGAAGTAAAGTAAGAAAAGAATAAAGAATTTCAGTTTTAAGAGTAAGCTTTGAGAAGTAATAAGTATTTGGAAAAGGGATGAAGTAAAGTAAGAAAAGAAGATAGAGTTTCAGTTTTATTGAGTATGCTTTGAGAAGTAATAAGTATTTAGAAAAGTGAAGAAGTAAAGAAAGAAAAGAAGATAGAGTTTCAGTTTTATTGAGTATGCTTTGAGAAGTAATAAGTATTTAGAAAAGTGAAGAAGTAAAGTAAGAAAAGAAGATAGAATTTTAGTTTTATTGAGTATGCTTTGAGAAGTAATAAGTATTTAGAAAAGTGAAGAAGTAAAGTAAGAAGAGAATAAAGAATTTCCGTCTTATTGAGTATGCTTATAGAAGTAATAAGTATTTAGAAAAGGGAAGAAGTAAAGTAAGAAAAGAAGAAAGAATTTCAGTTTTAAGAGTAAGCTTTGAGAAGTAATAAGTATTTGGAAAAGGGATGAAGTAAAGTAAGAAAAGAAGATAGAGTTTCAGTTTTATTGAGTATGCTTTGAGAAGTAATAAGTATTTAGAAAAGTGAAGAAGTAAAGAAAGAAAAGAAGATAGAGTTTCAGTTTTATTGAGTATGCTTTGAGAAGTAATAAGTATTTAGAAAAGTGAAGAAGTAAAGTAAGAAAAGAAGATAGAATTTTAGTTTTATTGAGTATGCTTTGAGAAGTAATAAGTATTTAGAAAAGTGAAGAAGTAAAGTAAGAAGAGAATAAAGAATTTCCGTCTTATTGAGTATGCTTATAGAAGTAATAAGTATTTAGAAAAGGGAAGAAGTAAAGTAAGAAAAGAAGAAAGAATTTCAGTTTTAAGAGTAAGCTTTGAGAAGTAATAAGTATTTGGAAAAGGGATGAAGTAAAGTAAGAAAAGAAGATAGAGTTTCAGTTTTATTGAGTATGCTTTGAGAAGTAATAAGTATTTAGAAAAGTGAAGAAGTAAAGTAAGAAAAGAAGATAGAGTTTCAGTTTTATTGAGTATGCTTATAGAAGTAATAAGTATTTGGAAAAGGCAAGAAGTAAAGTAAGAAAAGAAGATAGAATTTCCGTTTTATTGAGTATGCTTTGAGAAGTAATAAGTATTTAGAAAAGGCAAGAAGTAAAGTAAAAAAAGAAGATAGAATTTCAGTTTTAAGGAGTGTGCTTTTAGAAGTAATAAGTATTTTGAAAAGGGAAGTAGTAAAGTAAGAAAAGAAGATATAGTTTCAGTTTTAAGGAGTATGCTTTGAGAAGTAATAAGTATTTAGAAAAGTGAAGAAGTAAAGTAAGAAGAGAATAAAGAATTTCCGTCTTATTGAGTATGCTTATAGAAGTAATAAGTATTTAGAAAAGTGAAGAAGTAAAGTAAGAAAAGAAGATAGAATTTCCGTTTTATTTAGTATGCTTTGAGAAGTAATAAGTATTTCGAAAAGTGAAGAAGTAAAGTAAGAAGAGAATAAAGAATTTCCGTCTTATTGAGTATGCTTATAGAAGTAATAAGTATTTAGAAAAGTGAAGAAGTAAAGTAAGAAAAGAAGATAGAATTTTAGTTTTATTGAGTATGCTTTGAGAAGTAATAAGTATTTAGAAAAGTGAAGAAGTAAAGTAAGAAAAGAAGATAGAATTTTAGTTTTATTGAGTATGCTTTGAGAAGTAATAAGTATTTAGAAAAGTGAAGAAGTAAAGTAAGAAGAGAAGATAGAATTTTAGTTTTATTGAGTATGCTTTGAGAAGTAATAAGTATTTAGAAAAGTGAAGAAGTAAAGTAAGAAGAGAATAAAGAATTTCCGTCTTATTGAGTATGCTTATAGAAGTAATAAGTATTTAGAAAAGGGAAGAAGTAAAGTAAGAAAAGAATAAAGAATTTCAGTTTTAAGAGTAAGCTTTGAGAAGTAATAAGTATTTGGAAAAGGGATGAAGTAAAGTAAGAAAAGAAGATAGAGTTTCAGTTTTATTGAGTATGCTTTGAGAAGTAATAAGTATTTAGAAAAGTGAAGAAGTAAAGAAAGAAAAGAAGATAGAGTTTCAGTTTTATTGAGTATGCTTTGAGAAGTAATAAGTATTTAGAAAAGTGAAGAAGTAAAGTAAGAAAAGAAGATAGAATTTTAGTTTTATTGAGTATGCTTTGAGAAGTAATAAGTATTTAGAAAAGTGAAGAAGTAAAGTAAGAAGAGAATAAAGAATTTCCGCCTTATTGAGTATGCTTATAGAAGTAATAAGTATTTAGAAAAGGGAAGAAGTAAAGTAAGAAAAGAATAAAGAATTTCAGTTTTAAGAGTAAGCTTTGAGAAGTAATAAGTATTTGGAAAAGGGATGAAGTAAAGTAAGAAAAGAAGATAGAGTTTCAGTTTTATTGAGTATGCTTTGAGAAGTAATAAGTATTTAGAAAAGTGAAGAAGTAAAGAAAGAAAAGAAGATAGAGTTTCAGTTTTATTGAGTATGCTTTGAGAAGTAATAAGTATTTAGAAAAGTGAAGAAGTAAAGTAAGAAAAGAAGAAAGAATTTTAGTTTTATTGAGTATGCTTTGAGAAGTAATAAGTATTTAGAAAAGTGAAGAAGTAAAGTAAGAAGAGAATAAAGAATTTCCGTCTTATTGAGTATGCTTATAGAAGTAATAAGTATTTAGAAAAGGGAAGAAGTAAAGTAAGAAAAGAAGATATAGTTTCAGTTTTAAGAGTAAGCTTTGAGAAGTAATAAGTATTTGGAAAAGGGATGAAGTAAAGTAAGAAAAGAAGATAGAGTTTCAGTTTTATTGAGTATGCTTTGAGAAGTAATAAGTATTTAGAAAAGTGAAGAAGTAAAGTAAGAAAAGAAGATAGAGTTTCAGTTTTATTGAGTATGCTTATAGAAGTAATAAGTATTTAGAAAAATGAAGAAGTAAAGTAAGAAGAAAAGATAGAATTTTAGTTTTATTGAGTATGCTTTGAGAAGTAATAAGTATTTAGAAAAATGGAGAAGTAAAGTAAGAAGAAAAGATAGAATTTTAGTTATATTGAGTATGCTTTGAGAAGTAATAAGTATTTAGAAAAGGGAAGAAGTAAAGAAAGAAAAGAAGATAGAATTTCCGTTTTATTGAGTATGCTTTGAGAAGTAATAAGTATTTAGAAAAGTGAAGAAGTAAAGTAAGAAGAGAATAAAGAATTTCCGTCTTATTGAGTATGCTTATAGAAGTAATAAGTATTTAGAAAAGTGAAGAAGTAAAGTAAGAAAAGAAGATAGAATTTTAGTTTTATTGAGTATGCTTTGAGAAGTAATAAGTATTTAGAAAAGTGAAGAAGTAAAGTAAGAAGAGAATAAAGAATTTCCGTCTTATTGAGTATGCTTATAGAAGTAATAAGTATTTAGAAAAGTGAAGAAGTAAAGTAAGAAAAGAAGATAGAGTTTCAGTTTTAAAGAGTATGCTTTGAGAAGTAATAAGTATTT